>CM040184.1:31509906-31632406 GCA_022606455.1 Callitettix versicolor
AGATTTTTAATATAAAAGGTATTGAATTGACTAAAGCAATTTAAACAGTATAATTTTTTTCATTGTATGTATTTTTTAAAAATAAATTATGAATATTGTAACTATTTTTAATACGTTAAAATTTCTACAGTACTTTTAACTAATTCATTAAACTGACACTCGTGTAAGAAGTTGAATTAATAAAGAACACATGCGGAAAACTATTTGTAGTACAAAAACAAAAAAACACACAACTTACGCCTGTTGCTTGATTAATATTTTCAATAAATCACGAAAGGGAAAAAACTTTTTGAAAGAGGTTAGAAATGATTTACGTAAATGCAGAAGGTTAACTGGTAACTTATGCACTATAAGTGTAAAGTATATGAGAATGTATTACAGCAAAATTTATGTTTTATCTGAATAACACTTACACAAAGCAGTTCTCTAACCTGAGTTTTTCCTTAACTTTACAGTTACGATAATCTTTTTGAATTTTTTATATTGTTTCATTATTCTATTTGATTTATTTAGTAATAAAATATATCCAGTAATCGATCTTTGTTAGTCATATCAAAGCAATTGTATATTTTTTTTACGTAAAAGGAAGTTTTACAACAAATAAATGATTATTCTGTAACGGTAAAATGGCAATGAAGTATTTTAGCAGTAAAATTATGAAGTATGGTAGATTTCTCTAGTAAAATGTTTTTTCTCATGCCCCAAAATTTACATAAAAATTGATTGAATCGTTTTTTTCTGTTTTTCTTTTGTTTAAATTCATAACTATAGGAACTACATTCATTTGTTTCAAGTTAGAAATACAAACTATAACTTTTGTTTAGCCATTCATACTAAAAATGGTACCACAATATATTGTTTGTAGTATAGCACTTCGCTAAAACTCTGACCTATTCGCAGGTTCGAATATAGTTACTTACCGTTGGCTTTATGTAGATCATCCAGTCTTTCCGATACAATATTGAATGCTATTTGATTTAAGTTTATTTATTTCAAATTTATTACGTTGATCTAAATTTTGAAATAACAAAATTTGTGATTTCGAAAAAAATAACTAACCTTTTAGAATCATCTTATTGTATATTTATCTGTTCCTAATAGTATGCAAAATTTGTTAATTTTAATTAGTAGTTCAAATATGAATAAATTTGTCAAAATAATTGCAACAATTTAGAAAATTATTAACGGAGAGACACTCTAAACTGAATGTGTGAAAGTTGGCTCATTTGTTTGAAATTATCGGTTAAGGGAACACTGGATATGCAGTGAGCATAGCGGAAAGGTTACAGTTCACAGAGCCCCGCTCGGACGCCCTTCGTTATTTCAAATAATTCAGAGTATGCAAGCTTAAAATCATATTTAATCTTTACTGCGTCATAATTCTGCGCAGAAAAACTCTGCTGTATATTAACAGCTGTTCCGCGGAACGTTAATAGAATATTTAAACTACCTGTATTAAAGGACATTATAAGGAGTATGTTTACTGCGTCTATTGGACATTACTGCCGCTGTAAGTCATAGCGACACTGCCTCCGATAGTATTTATTTACTGCTTTAATTGTGATCGTATCTTAGATCCACTAGGCATTGCAACAGTTTTGAAATGAATTCTTCCAGATGGTATAACTATATTTACCTTCTCTCTCTTTACACAATTAGTCTCGCGTTGTGTTGGTTAGCTTATCGGATAATTTCTTTTTAATCAAGCGTCGGCTAATTGAACACTAAGTAACCAGTACAGCATTGATTGGATCATGCTTCATGGATCTTAGCGTGATTAACAATTTGTCCTTATTTATGCAGCTTATCGTCTGGTAACGTTAACAAGAACAGATTTTATAAATAGATTTCAGCGATCATGTACTGAGAAAGTGAACTAGGTTGAGCTACTGTTTAAAAACATATGATTTGTTTCAGTGCTTGGTAATTATTGTTTTAAAATTTTATTCCAAACTACGATAACTAAAAAGTTGTTTATAGGTTAGATTTAAAATAAACAATAGTTTCTTAAAACAATTAATTCTACAAACATAGACTAAATGTATGTTTATAACTACTGTATGAAATAATTTTAAAACGTTTTTTTTCAAAAAGGAAAACAAAATTTCTTGAAAACATAATATTTAAAACAGATATTTTACTATTATTAGATTGTGTATGGAAGGGATTATAGAATCCCAGACATTTCGATAGACAGATCTATTGTGCAAATAAGCCTCTTAAGAGATTGGTGCCTTAAGTAAGTACCATTGATCCACTAACTCATTTTTTTGGAGATCCCTAGTGTCCTGGAAACCAAAAACCTCTTAGCCTTATGCTAGCAAGAGCCTCACAATCTTAAATTGTGTGTTTTGCAGTTTCCTCATCTAAAGATTTTAGCATTTTCACGATGTGCTGAAGACTACATAAGTTAAACGTCGGTAAACGTTGTGAAAACGTTTACTGCATAACCTACACACGTTTTCTCCGTTTTACATATCTATCTTGTTCACTTGCACTCTCAGACTACAGTGTATAGTAATGAGCCCCATGATTTTCCTACGTTGTGCTCTGCCCAGGACATCTGCTGCCCCTTTGAGTCCTTCACAAGGAACTTTGCTTAAAAGACGTATACTATGGGAATGTCCATGAAGGTTATCCCATTTTACCTGGTGTTGATTAGAAACCCACCTATTAATAGCAGACCTGGCCAACGATAGAGATCCCTGAAGCCAGCTCGCGTCCCATAAACACAACTGCAGATTCCAGTCCAGCCAGTCGGTCTGAATCATCACTAACCTCAGGCCTTTTACAGCCCGGAACTCAGTGAAACGTAACTAGGTTTCACAGAGACAGAGCGTGGAGTTCCTCCCGACACTCTTAGACCAGATTGGACTGAACTGTAGGACCCACAAGTGTTTTGATTGTTGCCGGACTATCGTTATAAATTTGATTATAATCCTTCTTTAAGGCCCGTTTCAAATTTACCCGAGAAAAGTCATTAATTGTCATTACGTCAATCTGGAGTATTATTGCATACTGCCCCAGGACGACAGTTTTCATTGTCCTTGATCTCAAGCAGTACACCCCAGCATTTTTGTCTTGGAACCAAACTACATCTCTAGATTTTCCCGTCACACTAACGTCCTCCGCAAATGTCATCTTGACATCAAAAAGTCTAGAAACAATGTTTTTTTTTGCTACCTGATCAGTCCCCATCATTTGAAACGAATCTCTAATTTTTTTAGTGATTTTAGCATGCCCCAAAGTTGAGGATAACCAGACTCCACTATCCTATAGCCTTTAAGCTGCTACGTGCCTCCCGCTAACAAATAGAACTGATTATTAAATATAACAAATTATAATGTTACCATAAAATTTATTCCTTTAAATTTCATTTTACAAAAACGTATTAAGTATAAAACACCGTTAATGTAAATAAACTGTTTGTAAAATAAAATCAACTTAAAAAATAAATAGGTACATTGTCGTTTTCATTTTGGTTTTCATTGTTTCTGTAACTTTGTAAATTTAAATTACGTATAGCGTAAATATATTTCACTAAATTTTCAGCTTCTAAATTTCTGTTCTTCTTCTTCTTCTTCTTCTTATTATTATTATTATTATTATTATTATTATTATTATTATTATTATTATTATTATTATTATTATTATTATTATTATTATTGTTATTATTATTATTACCATCATAATTTTCATCTTGCGCCCCTTCCTCGAGAAATTCCTAGATCCGCCCTTGGCTTCTTCCACCTAAGTTTGGCATCTAACGTCGTGCCAACATTTGAAAAAGGAAACAGGTCTGGAAACAAAAATATGAATTTTTTAGTTTGACAGATTTGTATTATAAAACATTGTTCTACCTAGCGATCAACGGAACCACTGCACGTATGGAGCCGAGCTATGGGGATTCGTTATTGCGTTCAGTTAGTTCTACTTGTGGATGAATCTATCCAAGATTATCACGTCAACGTAGAGGCTGTACGACTGCTGGACACAGAGGCAGGCATAAGACGTCTTAGAAGAAAAATACCGCACGACTTAGCTTAATCTGTAACACTTCAGTCAGAACTTAGATTGTGATTTACGCCCTTTATGCATACAAGTTAGTTCTATGGTAAGTATTTACCCAATAATTTAACATAGATGAAATTAAAATAAACAACATGCATAGATACATAGGTAAAAAACGTAATAACCTAACTGGACAACTGATGTGAGAGAAACGAAAATTTCGGAAGTAATATTGTAAAAACTAACATTTTAAAATGTGAATATTTTTTATTTTATATTATTATTATTTTTATTTTATTATTATTATTATTATTATTATTATTATTATTATTATTATTATTATTATTATTATTATTATCATTATTATTTGTTATTATTTGTTAAGATTATATTATAGTGTTATATATAGTAGTAACTATATACACTACTAGTTTTATAGTAGTTATCAATACTAGTTTCTTATTTAATGTTAATCTTGAACAGCATTTGGAAGATCGTGATTAAATTAGACGATTTTTAAGAACGAGTGTATTTTAAATCTTGGTTTTGTAACAATTATTAATAACTGTTATTATGAAATCATTGATAATTTTTGTTGTAACTACCAAATACAAATTGTTACGTCCTCCCATTCTCATTTTAGTCAGGGTTTTTAATAATAAAATATATAGAAATAGAAATAGTACAAAAATATTTCACAAAAGTTTTCATTTTCAATGAAGTTATTTTCTCATGACATTCCCCCAGATTATAATTTTATACTTTTTGAACACAATTCCTGCAAGATAGGTAGTATCTGATTAATGTTAGTTACAAATTCTGACTTGCAGGCAGATTCGAGTGCATATACTTGATCGTTTTTTCGTCTGACGGCACAAAGTAAAGACGTTAAAAAACCTAAAATATCGAAATATTTTCCCCAGACGTAATTCCAAATGTAATGAACAGATTCAACTCGCGCCACTACCTATCGCCTCGCTGTACATACATTATGTAAAACGAACTGCATGTTTGAATTAATTCCAAAACCTACGTGCACAAAATACGTGCTCAGCATGCAAACCAGCTGATTAATTAATTATGAAACAGATTAGACCATTAGTAAAAGATGTAGCCAACTATGTCAAGATAAACAAATGCTCTATGAGGAAATATTTAATGCAACAATTTGTGACTTGATTTATTAGCTGTCAGTGCAACAGCCATCAGTTATGACAAATATTTCTTGAAAGTATCAGTTATCAAAACAAAGTTTAGTATAAATGCTGAGGTGGATAAATGGTGCAAACATTGTACAAACTATCTCCGTTGTTGTTATTTCCCAAGAAATACAGACAGTTCTTAAATTATCAATAAAAGAAATTAAAAAATAAGTCAAATTCTAATTAAATATTGCTCATTTATAAAGGTTCATATCAAATCAAAGTAACAATTTACAAGTCAAAGCAGCAGCTAAGAATACAATAAACTGTGTGTGGCGCAGTTGGTTAGGAAACAAACATGTTCCATTAAAGGCGAAATGGTCTTGTTTTAATGCGTTACAAAGATCACTAATGTATTGTGCGGCACAAGTTCGGGGCTTCAAACAATGCGAACAACTCGAGCAAAGTTTGAGGTTTTTTTGATAAACGGCTACTTCCGTTACTATATAACACGCGAAATTATGTTTTGTGCACATAACTAGACTTAGATAAATTGTTTTCTTTTGGGTTCGGGAGAATATCAAGGTCAGACATTTACTGTAGTGGAAGTTATAAGGCAAGCGAGTAAAATTTGTTACAATTTTGTGAAGTAACACACACACACACACACACACACACACACACACACACACACACACACACACACACACACACACACACACACACACACACACACACACACACACACACACACACACACACACTCACACACACACACACACACACACACACACACACACACACACACACACACACACACACACACACAGACACAGAGAGAGAGAGAGAGAGAGAGAGAGAGAGAGAGAGAGCTAAAATGAGTTTTTATTTTGACAACTCATTTCCAAATAAAAAATCGTTGAGGTGCATATCAAAGATATTTGTCAAATATTTGCTGAAACGTTGACCAAATATCAAGTTCAAATATTTGTCCAATTTCTTTGATCAGCTGGGTTGTTAACTAAATATATTTTGGGATTATGTTTACTCAAGTTAAGTTGCTGTACTGTTGACTTTTTAATACTAAAATTAAGCGTTTATCTGTTATGGCGCTACTAAATAAAAAGAGAGAAAAACGAAAAAAACGAGTTTGGGTCCGACCTTGGATACAAAGAAGAAAGATACTAGGTGTAAATACCACTGTTATTAAAGAACTGCATTTGGAAGATCGTGATTAAATTAGACGATTTTTAAGAACGAGTGTATTTTAAATCTTGGTTTTGTAAGCATTAGTGTGGATATTTCACAAGCGTATTGTAGAATTAGGCTAATGTTTTTACTACTTAAAAAGTTTGTGACAATTTCGTCATCGTTTTAAATTATACGCAGCGTAAGGAATGTAATGAATAATGTGACACAAACAGCAAATAACAAAATTTTGAAGTTATACGTACGTATTAAAAATTTGTTTCATATAAAAGATTCATCAAATTTGATAAAATAATTATTTCATCAAAGAACAGTCAAAGTTAATATATCAAAGATATTTGATCAAAGTTTTTACGATAGTGTAAATTTTATTAATTCGTAACGATCAGCTGATTTTTTTGAATAACTGATATTTTGTAAGTTTTAGGTTATGTTGTTAAAAACTAGCTATGTTAATTTGTCGTTTATATGAATAGGTGACGATCAGTTGATTTCATTGAACAGCATAGGCTATACGTTTCAGGTTATGCTGTTAATAACTAGCTATGTTAATTTGTCGTATATTCGAAAAAATCGTAATTAAAATAACAATTACTACAATAAATACAAGGTTATTTAATGAAATACAATACAAGTAAAACATAAAGAGAAATGAAAAATTTGTATCACCTTTCTTTTCGCAACATTAAAACATTTAACATCCACACTTTGCGTAACAGCTGAGTACAGTAACTGTACAAACAAGATTGGATCATGAACTATTGCGTAACTAGAGCAATAGGCCTGAGGAATGGCGATCAGGTATTTACTATCGAGATATCGTTCATTATGCCCCTCGATTTGCAATATGTTATCAGAGTTATTACTAAACTATCGAGGAGATTGTTGCAAATATTTGTGGCAATATTCCAGCTACTGGGCAGATATTTGTTACGAGAATACCGTAGCCATAAAATATGTTGTTACTGCATGACGTCTTAAATTAAATATTTCAAATGTTTCGATTTACTGATTTATGAAATTTTAAATCATAAAAGCCATAAAACACTGTCAATAATAAATATAAATAATAAATTACCTTTTATTTTTTAACATTTACCGTGTTTTAGGGCTGTTTGTCATGTTGGATTCTGCGCGTGGCCTGATGCGATCAACATGTATATTGATGTATAATAGTATACTTTGCGCGTCACAAGTTTCATATTAAAGTAACTATAATTAATAATTTACTGCGTTTCCTCCCGGAATAGGACCGTGGATCTTGCGCGTGTAAGGCGTTCGTCATAACCACTACACTACGGAAACTACGAAGAAGTTTGTCTGATGTAAATATATGGTAGTTATATATTTTGGTATAAATATTTTGGTAGTTATATAACAGATCAGTTGTTTTATGTTAATTCGTAACGATCATCTGATTTCATTTAACAGCTAATAGGCTATAATAAGTTTCAGGTTATGTTGTTAATAACTAGCTATGTAATGTACCGTGTTTTCGAAAAAAACGTAATTAAAATAACAATTAGTACAATAAATATAAGATTATTTAATAAAATTCAATACATGTAATTATAATTTTAAAGAAAATATTCTGTTACTGAACAAAAAATTAAAATCTTGTGTTTTATTTTTGATCAAATTATCCTAGTTTAAATAAAAGGGAGAATAAAACATGATACATGATTTTTATTTTTATTTCAATAACAGAAATGTTTCTAGAAAAAACTTTTTCATTCCTTCAGTTACTCCTAATCTCGTGTTACTAGTTTGTGAATTGTTGGAACTTGCATCTGCTCAACTAGTATTTAAGTGTTGGTCACAGTGCGTGGGGTTGTATAATCCTATCCTCTAGTTTCTAATTTAATGTTAATCTTATTTTAACGTTTTGGATATTACATACATTTCAAAAGGAACTCTTAAGTATTACTCTATAGGCAGTGCAGTCTACGTCGCGGCAGAACAGGCGGCAGTCTATTCTTGATAATATGTGTTTATATTTCAAGTAAGACACATATGGAGTCTCAATGGGTGTCTTCAAGTCATGGCTAGACCACTGTATTGTTTTCATTTGGAAAACTATTATTGAAAAACAGCGGTTGGCATTTTGTAGAAGAAACTAGTTTTATAAATGTACGTTCCGACTACAAGCTTCCATATGGCAAAATGGATTCGTCAGAGAGAACCTACTTTCAGTAGAGTTCTAATGAATATTTTGTTTCTCAAACAAATTTAAAAGTCTGTTCGGTAATTACATTCTTTAATTTTCAATTTATAAAAATATAATTTGTCATTGTCACTTAATTCAAATGATTTCTTTATAACATGTAACAAATATTGTACACGCATTAATTAATTATGCTTTCGGAGCACTTCAATAAATAAATAAAAACAAAAAGGTATTCATTTTTAATTGTTTTTTAATTACAGAACAGGTGTAAGTGCAAACACACTGAATCGATACAGAGCCTCGAGCTATTCAACACTTTACTGCCTAATGCTGGCACGCCTTTGTGAATTATTTAAGCACAACTTTACTTTCATAACTTAAACAAATTAGCTGCGAATTTTATATTACCACATTTCGTACAAGTTTGCATTTAAAAGTTAAAATTAATGATAAATTGTGACTTGAATTTAAATACTGTTGAATGGAAGCGACGGCTTTTTGCTGCACGCCTTGTCTAGGCACTGCCTTATGGGCGCAGGCTGTTAGTTTGGTTCTGGATTCTTAGAAAACGTCAGGCGTTCCTATTGTCTGATAGAAATACTTAAAATCAATCAGTAGCTTTTTGAACAGACAGCAGAAAAAAATAAGTTAAATAAACAAATAAAAAAAATTCTGTTATTAAAACAAAAATAAAAATCATGTTTACTCTTCCTTTTTTATTTTAATTACGATAATTTGTTCGAAAACACAATAAATATCGTTATTAAATTAACATCGATATATCGTATCCTGTGTGCATCCTTCCAGGCGCAGTAATTATGAATACTAATTTAGTATTCATAACATTCATAGTATTCATAGTACTTGTACATTAACAAGTAAATCTAATAGAAGCTGTTTTACAGTCATTTACTGTAATTTGAGTACTACTGTTTTGTAATTTAATTTCTCCTCTTTTTTACAATAAATAAATTAATGGTGCTAAAACGTATACAGTCTTATATAGAACCGTATTAGAAAAAGGCAAAACAATTCGAAAGCTGTCGAAAAATATTCTATTATTGAACCAAAAATAATAATCATGTATCATTTTTTTCTTACTTTTTTATTTTAATTACGATAATTTCTTCGAAAACACAACACGTTAACGTAGCTAGGATATGTTTTTAATAACATAACCTGAAATTATTACAACCTATCAGCTGTTCAATGAAATCAGCTGATCGTTACGAATTAATATCTGATCTTTTACTGTGAATACCAATATAAACTTAAATTAGCTACTAGACTGTTAGCTGGATCAATTAGCTGCTAAATTTTATAGCACTAAACATTACTTTCTTGTTTTCTCAAACGTCACATTTCTCATTGTTACATAATTTTACAGCAGCTAGCGTATGAGCGGTAAATAAATATTGTTATTTTAACAATAATTAAGAATAATATTTGTAATGTAATGATCTATACTTACAGGTTATAAATTAAAAACAACAATTTTATTAACAAATAATACTGAGCAAAGCGTAGTCATTTTCGAGGTTAATCACCCTGAATATGTTTCTGAGAATTTGAGAATGTTAACTTTATGATTCTGTAGTGTTTGTCAATAAATACGAAACTGGATTTTCAAAATATGACAAACTATTTGTTTTCATTAGATACTTAAAGGTTCTAATGTTTGTCCCATTCAAATAATTTCTTTTAGTTTATGTGAGTAAATTCATGTATATAACATATTTTTGTTTATGTTTTAGAAATAGTTCTTATCTCCTCGTTTTCCTATTGTACTATACAATATTTTTAATTAACAGTAAAGAAACATATCATAATCACAGATCTTACTCGTTATAGATAAATATAACGGCATTAATTAACTAAAGGAATTAATATTTGGCAAGTTAATTAAAGAAGAGGGAGGAGCCAACCGCGTGACTGTTTCACGACTTGGTCATTTGCTACTAAGTATGGTGCATTGTTTGCCACTGACCTCAGCTAAACGAATCTACTCTATGATAATTATGGTCGCAACCAATTAAGTTTCAGATTATCTACCAGAGATAACAGTTGACTGCAGGACACATAACCTTTAAGGATGTAAATGGCTGAAATAAGTTAAGGCCGAACATTTGTATCACACCGATCAGAATGGTTTGTAACAATTGTCGTTAGGCTGAAATAGACCAGTGCAATCATAAAATGGATTTATTTGGAAAAATTGTGAATATGTGAATATATGAGTATGATCATGTGACTATATGAGTGAGTATGTGAGTATGTGCGAGTGTGAGTATGTGAGAATATGAGTAGGCCCATGTGAGTGTGTGAGTGAGTATGTGTGTATGTGAGTATGTGCTTATGTGATTATGAGTATCTGAGTATGTGAGCGTGTGAGTATGTGAGCATATGAGCATGTGAGCATGTGAGCATGTGAGTATGTGAGGATGTGAAATGTGGGTATGTGCTTATGTGAGTATGTGTGTATGTGAGCATTGGGTATGTGGGTGTGTGTGTGTGTGTGTGTATATATATATATATATATATATATATATATATATATATTTGAACAGTAAATTTTTGAACTGAAAGATCCCTAAGTAGTACATTTAAACACATCCCGATAAATGTACAGTATTAATATAATGATACAAAAAATTTAAATATTTAGGATTATAACCTATTTTCTTCTTTCTTCCAGTGGTTTTTTAACTCACCTTGTAAAGGCTATTGCGGTTTCGAAACTTCACTGTTTCATCTTCAGGCCGTAATACAAAAGGTCAAATCCCTCTGTCGATGTCATCACAAAGTTAACAAAACAATGAAAACAAACGTCACAACACAAACACAATTTCACATTTTTGTTAAAACTCAAAGCGATAAGATTTGGTTTTGGACAAACTCGTAAATCGTTTGCAGTCCAGAAATGACGTGTATTACATAGTGTTTCGTCAAACCAAACTTTATCGTTGTGCGTTTTAAAAAAAATCGTTTAATTGTTTTTAGTGTTGTGACGAGCTCGACAGAGGGATTTAACCTATTCCTGAAGATGAAACAGTGAGGTTTCGAAACCGCAGTGGGCTATACGGGGTGAGTTAAAAGACCACTAGACGGACGAAAATAGATCATAATCCTAATTATTTAAATATGTAGTCCTGTAACTATATTGCAGTAATGAAATTAAATTTAATATTGAAATATAAAAGTAGTTTTTTATTTTTAGAGTACAAATTTAGGGATTAAAAATACAGCTTAGTATTTGGGTCGAGACTGAAAAAGACTCATTGGTCTGCTACCAGTAGTTTTATACTAATTTAAATTTTACGTTATCAAAAAATTGCCTTGTAGTGTGTAAAATTCGTTTAAAAGTTTTCAGTGTAAAACAATTTAACATTCATTATTAATCCATATAAAAATATATTCGCTATAAATTAAAATACATAGTTACTGACAAAAATGCTCTATTTCTTAAAGAAAAAGTTGATAATAATAATAATAATAATATAAAAATAATAATAATAATATTTTTAGTAAAAATTGAATGTTTTTTGTTTATTTGTAAAATAAGATTATATTTAAAGAATAATTATTTTTTATTTACGGTATAAGTACTTTTGTACACTTTACTTTTAAAATCAAACAAAATATGCTTCCCGGAATACTACTACTTAAGCTATCGTAGTAGTAGCTATTTTGAAGTTTAATTATAATACGTAATCGATTCGTGTATTTTTGGTAAATCACATTAAGTCACAATTTATTTTGACTGACAGTGCAAATCGATGTTTCACTAAGACGAAAATTTTTCAAGCTAAGATCTGTGCAGTCTCGGCTTGTGTTCATCGAGTATTAGAGGAAGAACTTACAGGAAAGGACATTATAATATTTACAAACAGACAGGCGGCATTACAGGCTCTAAGTTCTGTACAAATCACATCCAAGTTGATATGGGATTCTCTCCGCTCCCTGTGTCCTGTCAAATGCTAATATGATGCAATTAGGATGGGTACCTGGGCATTGCGAGATTGAAGGAAATGTGAGAGCAGACATGGTAGCCAAGAGAGGAGCTGCTGATCTACTAGTGGGCCAGAGTTCGCGTGCGGCATTAGTCGTATAACTGCGAGAGGAGCAGTAAGGAAATGAGCTAGGGATGAGCACGTCAAGCGATGGAGACAATTTCCTGGCCAAAGATTGGGGTAACGCCTTCTCTTGGGACCAGATCCTGTACTGACAAGGACACTTCTTCAGTTTAACAGGAGGTCACAGATGCAGGTTTTTGCCATGATCACCGGACACGGCCACATCCGGAATCATCTACATAAGGTGAGATTGTTACAAATCTCGCCTGAGTGTCGTTTGTGCGGGCAGGATGTTGAAATCGCAGCACACATACTCCTTGATTGCGAGGTCCTAGAGGCCAAAAGAAGGAGACTCTTTGGATCTCAGCAACCAGATCAGAAGTTCAACCAGGATAACTTGTACAAGATTCTGGAGCTCGAAGACGGCACTGGAGTCGGTTTAATGTCTTAATCTGACGTGTTGGGGGAGGCAAAGAGAAAAAAAGAGAAAACATCGTGCGTGTGTATCAATCTCTTTATTTCCTAATTTTTCAAAAAAATATTTTTTTAAGCCATTTTTATTGAAAACACCTTTCGAACAAACACAATTTAATTTTCTCAAATTGTCTGTTTAGTTTGTTGATAATATCGGAATGGAATAATTTCCGATAGAGATAATGGTAATCCGTAGAGATAATTAAAAATGAAAAAGTTTGTGTAATATTTTTGTACCATTTATTTTATATAAAATTTAATTAATCATAGTGAAACTTAAAAATTATTTTAAAAATTAAACTAAACACACAATTACAAATTTATGTGATATTTACGAATGAAAATAATTGTTCGGACAAGGTTAGTTCTTGAATGTAATTAACCGGATCAAATTAAAGTTTACTTTTAAAATGTCAACGAAAGCTAATTTAATATATTATCGATGTATTTATGTTTTTAACAAGTATAGTAGTAATATCTTACTTAAATATATAGGGTTAATAAAAGTCAAGCGTTTGATTAAGACGTGAGCTTGCAGAAAGCTGCAGGAAGACCGTAAGATGGTAGCAGGAGGTCGTAAAAACACTATTTTATAAGGGTATCAGCCTCGTTAAAACCCACATAGTTAAACCTATATAGCCTAAAATATGATATCATAAATTAGAGCATTCTCAATACTTCTTGTGTGAGGTCATAAACGATAAAGGCTTAGTAAACTGCTTCTCACAGGAAAATACAATTTTACGATAATATATCTATTGATTCCGTTCGAATATGATAATAATTTTTTTTGTAATACTCGAAAGTAGGTTCGTTTTATAACTTTGAAATTTAGTGTGGAAATCTTTTAAGGAAATGTTTGTGTGTGTAAGTGTGTTTCACACTTTAAATTTAACAAAGGTGAGCACGAGAAGGTCCGATAACGCTTAGAAAACATATGTTAACTAATTATAATTATATTTGTTCATTTAAATATTTAGCTGAAAATTACACCTGATCATATCTAGTGCCATTAAAAATATGTTTTCCATTTAAAAAGAAAATAGAACCTTTATAATGCATTACCTCATGCTCACAGGTGGTTTTTATTTTTTCACTGGCATCGCCATACGGGTACTGCCGGTATAAAATAAAACTGAAATGACCAATTTGTATTCAATTTACAAAGTAATATTAGGCAAACAAGCATAGAAAATTAAAACATAAAACAATAAATTTCTACAAACCGGTTAATATGCTAAAAATTACGATCTTCAAAATAATAATGTATTATCCATACATTCGCAGATAATTTATTACATACGTATACGTTTCTATGAGGTTTACTTTATTGAACTACATAGATATAATTTGGAACAAAACCAGGTTATAGCAGATTCTAAGTCAATCGTTTTTTTTATAACGGATTTCAATAATGCCATTACTTTATCTTATTACAGTTACCAAATAAAAAACTGGTAATAAAACAAAAAATAACTGATTTTATTCAATAATGAAATCCTGCAACAGGTATTTGATTACTTAACTGCTCCTAACTTCTCCTAACGATATATGTTACATTACTTAACTATTTTTATCTTCATCCATCGATATATGTTACATTACTTAACTGTTTTTGTCACTTTATCTGTTAAGTTTCTTAACTGCTTTTATCTTCATCCATCGATATCTGTTACATTCCTTAACTGCTTTTGTCACTTTACCTGTTACATCTCTTAATTACTTTTATCTTCATCCATCGATATCTTTTACATTCCTTAACTGCTTTTATCACTTTATCTGTTACGTCTCTTAACTATTTTTATCTTTATCTATCGATATATATTATATTCCTTAACTGCTATTTACCTTCATCGAACTTTAACTGTTATTTCTCAACTCTTTTTAACTTTATTTAAATTTATCTAGGCTATTACATTTATTACGTTTTATTTTCATTCTGCTTTATCTGTTACATTTTTTAATTGTTTTCATCTTCATTTAACTTTTATCTGTTACAAGAGGGCTCGATGGACGATGTGGCTAAGACGCCGGTCAGTGGACTGCGCACCTCAAGATTATTGGTTCGAGACACAGTTACTGGGTTGCTTTACTATTAATGCTAATCCTTGATCTCTATTACTAATCAGTCTAGTTTGCATAAAGTATGTGTGTTGAGCAAAAATCAAAAAGAAAAAAAGGACATTCTCTTAACGGTTTATCTGTTAAATTCATCTGTTATATTTCTTAACTGCTTCTATAAACATTTAACTTTATCTCTTACATTCATTAACTGTTTTTATATTCATTTAACTTTATCTGTTACATTTTTTAATAATTTATTTTCATCTACATTATCTGTTACAACAGGTGAACAAAGAATATCTGTATAACACGGTTCCTTTCTTAATATAACAATATTAAGTTTTAGGCTGTATTAAAAGTACAGCTTTCATTTCAACAGCCGACCAGGAAAACAATTAAGAAAAAGCACTACATAAACAGACTTCAAGTAGGTAATAAAAAGACGCGATCCTTCTTTCTTGGAAAAGATTTTCTATCGTTAAACATGTAACAATAAAAGAACAAAACGAAATTATGCCGTTAAACGTTTCAAGATAACGTAAATGACAAACAATTGTACGTACAAGTCAGAAACGACGATTAAGCCGAGTGGATGACACCAAATTTGTTGTTCTTGTTTGTCTTGAGCCGTGTTTCTGGATACTGTCTTCACACTTACACTGTTAATCGTTGACCATGGAAGGAAACCAGCCAGAATTGCTATGTCCTCTTACACACTAGAATTAATTGTTCCAACTAGATCTTGTACATTAAAATAAAGTTTAGGAGTAACCGATGCGTTTAAACGTTCAGTTTTGGGTTACGAATCCAGTTTTAACTTCAACTTTGAGAGTTGTAGATAGATCCAAATCGATTTGTAAATTTATGTCAGGTACCCGTTTACAGGTTAGTGAGTCAAAAGCTATTTCATTTAGATATCTATCTATCTGTGTGTCTATAAATCTATCTTTTTTATGTCTGTGTGTCCATTTGTCTTAGCGTGTCTGTCTAACTTTCTGCGTTTATCTGTCCGTGTGTTTATCATTTTGTGCGTTACTCTTTCTACGTGCCTCAGTGTTATTTGTTTATATATCTATCTCTTTGTTTGTTTATTTGTCATTCTGTCTATGTGTCTGTGTATCTATCTGTCTGAATGTTTATTTGTCTATAAATCTGTTTGCTTAACTTTCTGTGTATATTTATCTGTTTATTTATTTGTCTGAGTGGCTGCATGTCTGTATGCCAATCTGTCTGTATAACTTTCTGTATTTTTATAATAGATTGTGTGTTTTTATTTATATACTCTGTTTTATCTGTTTGTGTGTTTATCATTTTGTGTGTTATTCTGTCTATGTGCCTCAGTGTTATTTGTTTATACATCTATCTCTTTGCTTGTCTATTTGTCATTTTGCTTTTGTGCCTGTGTGTGTATATCTGTCTGAATCTTATTTGTCTGAGTGTTTTTGTGTCTTTGTGTACCTATCTGTCTAATTTTCTATCTGCTTATTTATTTTTCTGAGTGGCTTTGTGTCTGTATGTCGTCGGTCTGTCTAGCTTTTTTGTGTTTATCATTTTATATGTTATTCTATCTGTGTGCTTCAGTGATATTTGTTTATATAACTATCTCTTTGTTTTTTTTTCTATCTGTTTTGTTTTGTCTCTCTATCTATCTGTCTGAATGTCTATTTGTCTATAAGTCTGTTTGTTTAACTTTCGTGTGTCTATCTATCTGTTTATTTATTTGTCTTGGTGGCTGTGCGTCTGTATGTCAATCTGTGTGTCTAAATTTCTGTGTGTTTATATAGAATATCTAGCTGTGTGTTTAAAATTTTGGGTGTTATTCTGTTTGTGTGCTTCACTGTTATTTCTTTATATAGATATATCTTTAAATGTCTAATTGTCTTTGGCCTTATGTGTCTGTTTGTTTATACAAATGTTTGTCTGTCTTCGTCTTTATCTTTTCTTGTCAATCTGTCTGTGTCTGAGTGTCTATTTTGTATGTTCATCTGTGTGTATGTATGTGAGTGTGTGTGTGTATATATATATATATATATATATATATATATATATATATATATATATGTTTGTGTCTTTTTGTCTGTGTGTCAATTAACACTACTAAAAACTAAACTGGGGCTCGGTATTCGAAGTGGCTAAAGCATCGGTCAGTCTACTACTGCGTAACTCAACTGGGCACTTAAAGGGTCTTAGTTCACGACGCAACTGCTTCTGCGGCCAGGGCTTGGCATTTTCATACGCTATAAATCATCCCATCGTCTGCATTAGCCCAAGTGCGCACAATAGTCGGACGTTAAACACCAAGAAAAAAAAGCGTTGATTTTCCTTTACTGTTAACATTGATACCCCGTCCTCATTTGTTTAACTGTATAAAGTATATACATTAAGAACAAAAAAAAAGAAAAAACTAAATTAATTCACACATTATGACAAAATTGTGCACATAGACCTAGTTAGGCTATGTATACCTAGCCTAAAGTATAAGGACCATTTTTTTAAAATGTATAATAAATTTGTTTTTTGTCGAAAAAACCTAAAAATCAATTTTTTTTAAATCGGCTCTAACAATGTTTATGAAATTTTGCTCCTTTGTGTTCCATAAATATTCCTTTGTAAACAAACAACATATTAGGAAGTATATAAATAATGGAGTCCTAATGTATCAAAATAGCTTATTTTATTTTGCTAAGTAGCTACTTAAACCCTTGCGTCAATTTTCAAAGACATAAAATTTACAATTAAACAATGAATCATGAAATAAACCTCACATTATTGCGAGATCATTTGTGTCTATTTATTGTCGAAACGCAAATTTCGTTACACTGACTTCATCTTTGAATCTTCATATTTGAGTTGTTAAAAAATATAACTTATAGTTTTTTTAATGTAAATAACAGAACAATAAACTAAAAAGATTTTATTTTATTTGGATAGTCAGAATATCAAGTAATAAGCATGTATTTGCATGTATGTTGTACGTTTTTGGAACAACCTGTTTTTCTTCCTGAACGTTTCTTTCGCTCCTGTACCAACGGCAGACACCTGAGTGGTGGTCGTCTTTATAAGTGACCACCAGTTGAAATATACAGGCGTTATTATCTTGAAAAAAACGAATGAACAGAAATGAATGTGAGTAGTTTTGTGTAGTATTTCTGCTTCTTTTAATATAATTTATATCTTTTTATTTTAATTTTTTGAAAAGTATAACTAACAAGTTCATACAAATTGCAGAAAAAATTAATATTAAGGGTACAGATGAAACAATGTTAACACCTTCTACTGTGTACATTTCCTACCGATATAACTACATGGTATATTTATTTATTAAGTAGGAGCTATACAGAATACAACATGTGCTTTGTATTCCTTTCATGGGATTCACAAATGAAGTTACATTATCCTACTTGCAGTTAACACTGTGACTGTTTCGCCATACTGGACAGTAGGTCAAACAGGGTGTGTACAAAGTTTTGCATTTCGCGTACTATAACTGTAACTGATAATGCGGCAAAGCGGCGGATGTGGATGGGGTATGTCTGCCGCGCCTGGCCTACGCGAGACTGTATCGCGCGGCGCTACTGTGGGCGGCTTCTTAACGTCACTCGATGGTCCATTCTGCAAACTGCTTACATAATTACTTCATAAGTACAAGTGTCTATCTACTCTGCCACGTACTTGTTCCAACTGAGGTGTAAACAGTTCTTTGTTTACAAGAAGGTGTACTTGTTCTTTCGTCGAACAGGAAATTGTAAAGTGCACTTTTGAGGATTAAATAGAAATTTACATTTGCACATCCCAATTTGGACTAGAGTAGAATAACATGTTCAGCTATTAAGTGAAGGAATTTTAAGGCAAATTAAAATTAAAAACAATAATTCTCTTTAACAATATGAACAAGTTGAGTAAAGATTCAGATGTTTTCTGTTAAACGGTTAATTCAAATACCAAATAATACCAAATTATGTTCCGTGTATAGAATTAGATTTAGATAATTTGTTTTGTTTTACATATAAAATACGTATTCGTAAAATACATATAAAATACCTATTTAAATTACACATAAAATATATTTAAAATACGTATATGTATTAATGTCTAAAATGTCAAATAATAGATTGCTTAATTTTTTTGCCGAAAAAATAATAAATAAAAATCTTTTCTGTTATTAGGAATAGCAAATTTTAGTAGGGCTCGGGAAAAAGGCAAAGGCAGATGTTTACTTCGGTGGAAGTTATACGGCAAACAACTGGAGACGACAATATTCGGGGCAGCTAATAGTTACATTTACCGTAATATTTACTATGGATTTGGGTAATCGGTCTTATCTTCACTGCAACGTAAAATTACCAAAACTATATTGAAAAGTAAAGCAGAATTATTGTCCTTAAAACACAGCTTTGGGTGCAGAGGCCACTTTTTGGTTGCTCTTTGTGTAATCTGAAAGAGAAAGAAGATATTTCGTTGCAAGGTGTCCACTTTCGCGTTTTTCTTTAAAAAACGGTTAAAAAAATGTTTTTGAAGAGAAGAATTCAATGGAAATTTAAACGGAAGAGATTAGATTTGCTCTGGGGCGGTATGTTCAGCAGGTATGGCTCTATAGGAACGATCTGATAAAGGAATTTAATTATTAATAATAGTGATAAAATTTATTTTTAATGGCTCTTAGTGTGATTTAGTTGTGTATGAGTTATTGACGTACAATTATAAAAATATAAATTAATGTTAAAAAGAATGGATATTGATATACTTAGACTGCAAGAGATGTGTAAGTTTGCTGAAGGTATACCAACTGGCGGACGGTCTGTGACCGTTGCCTTCTTGAAGAATTATACACGTTGTTTTTATTTATTTATTTTTGTTTATAAAGCATTGTTGTTGATGTTCTTTTTCTTCTGCATTCGTAATTATTTATCTGGCCACCGCACCGCGCTAATAAACATTGCTGCCAATTTCACAGTTAAACGTAATACTTACGAAAAATCTGAAACAACTAAATTTATTGAAAATTTTACCGTTCTTGTCCACGGTCAAAATTTGATAAAAATGTGATATAATGAGCCTTCTAACAAGTATTACAGGAAATAGTCAGTAACTACATACAAGAACGTTAAATCAGAGACCATCTTGAAACGGAAAATCGTACACATACGTCTTTAGGGTTTTATGCAAGGTACCTTCGTATCAAACTTTAAAACAGCTAGTAAATGTGTTTGGGTAAAATTAAAAACAAACAAACAAAAAACAAATGTTTAACTAACAACACAAAAACATATGTTGACTTGTCGAGTTGAAACAGAGACCTCGCTTCGCTCGGTTAATAATATTTCATATATAATACGTCGTACTGGTATTGTAGCTTTCAGACATTTTAACAAAGCTTTACTCGTAGTAAAGTAAATAAAAGAGTAAATAAGAAGGGTTAAAAACTTTAATTATTAATTGTTACAGCCCTAATTGTTACAGCCCTAATTGTTACAGCCCTAATTGTTACAGCCCTAATTGTTACAGCCCTAATTGTTACAGCCCTAATTGTTACAGCCCTAATTGTTACAGCCCTAATAAACAGATCGAGTAGACAGGATAGGTGAAGATATACGAGCAACAAATACCAGGACTTCTAAGCCATTTTGCCGTCATCACAAATCCTGCGCCAGGCTTCGAGCAGCAATAAATCTATAAGGGCACTTGCAATCTTTCATTCCTGTGTTAACGTATCAATTAACAGCTGCGACATCTTAAAATATCTTTGTATCAGCAACGGAATGCTACGTTCTGTGTATAACAGGCAAGAATTTAAAAATCGAATAATAAAAGTTTGCATACACAGAGTAGATGTTTACATACTACCTCACGGACAGAAACTATTTGCCTACGTTTTCGCGTCTTTTAATAATGTCTACCAAAATTTAAAAAAGACTGCTTAACACTTAGAGATATTGATATTCATTGTAGAATATTTTGTGCCATAAGTTTGCAGAATTTCAGCAAAGTATAAACATTTTTCTGGCCGTTTAAAAATAAAATACCATGAGTACAATATCATTTATATATATATATATATATATATATATATATATATATATATATATATATATATATATATATTGCTTTTGAAGTTTTGTTTCGATTTATTTCAAACTTGATACGAAAATTAATTATAATAATTGATTTTGACAAATTCCAAAATCCATTTAAATGTTTAAAAATAACATTCACTGCAAATTTTTGAAAACTATAACTTTCTATCACACACGTTTCTTAAAACTATATTTCGATATTACTATCTCCGTTGAATTTCCCATGAATTACCATTTCAAATTTTCAAAACCCATTAGTGTGAAATTATATTTGACGGCTGTCTCAGTTCATCATAGTATTTTCGAAAATTTTTTAAAAATTTTAAGATGATAATTTACACGTATTATTAAGTTTGGTTGTGATCGTGTAATTATAGCTATATTGAAAAGATTACATGACGAAAAATACTGTTAAAAATCCACGTTCAACACTTAAAAAGACAATGTACATATTTTAAGTTCATATATATATATATATATATATATATATATATATATATATATATATATATATATATATATATATATATATATATATATATATATATATACAGAGAGAGAGAGAGAGACAGACAGACAGACAGAGACAGACAGACAGAAGTCTTTTAATACTGCACTTAAAAGTTTTAAACGGCAGTGGTAGCGATATCTCTGTGACCACTATTGGAATTCAAATCGTAACCCCAGATTTGGAATCCGTGATTCTTGTACACAGAAATCCAGACTTAACCGTTAAGAGATCCTGTGGATATGCATAAGTCTGTGTTCGTGCAAGAAGAAAGCAGCCATTTTGTATTCTGATCTCAGTAATGGTACTAAGTAGAAGTTTAGCCACAGATACGATTGACTGAGATTGATTTGTTGACGCTAGACGGTGTAAATTCCAAATACGTAGTTTAAACGTCAACAACGCATTGCACTGTGTGTCAAAAGAACAATATTAGTTATATTTTAAAAAAATAATAATAAACAATAATAATAGTGTACTATGTAATATTTGTTTATAGGTTTTAATATATATATTTTTTTTTTTGGAATTCCTATTAGAAAATGATTTACTATAGCGGCCAACATGACAAGATCTAGATCTATGACCTTGAAATTACCGCCGATCCAGACATATATATATATATATATATATATATATATATATATATATATATATATATATATATATATAATATACATATATATATATATATATATATATATATATATATATATATATATATGTGTGTGTGTGTGTGTGTGTGTGTGTGTGTGTGTGTGTGTGTATTTGATTTGCATTCTGACATTTTCAATTTTTGTTCCAGTTTAATTCAATCCTGACACAACAATCGACTTCTGTAATAGCCTGAACGAGTTTGTTTCCCCAGCATAAACCGTTTAACAGTTTCAATATGGCGGCCAATTCAATTATTAATTTTTATGGAAGTCATATTTTTCCGTTATAATTAGCGTAAAAAACTACAAATTATTATTTTGAGTTTTCATAATTTCTTGAATTTAAACAAAAATTGATTTGACTCTATTCAGTGTTCATTTTTATATTATCAGTGCAAGTTGAAAGTTTAAAATGCCATTATGAGGGTTTATTATAATGGTAAATCAAAAATTTCGAAAAAAACAGAAATAAAAAAAGGTTTTTTGGAAATTCGTTTCCATCACTTCAGTGGGACAGCTGCGTGCCGTGATTGTTTTTATATATTTGTCAGGTATATATTTTTTAAAATTTTATTTGTTACATTAAAGATCATACAAACGTATAAAATTATAAATTTATTTTTAAAACAATATAGTACAAAAATATGAATTATGTTTATTTATTTAACTTAGCCACCTTAATTTAACTTCCACCGTCGTTTTAAGGACATCCCATGATATGCATACAGCATAATAGTTACTTGTAGTTGTTCGGTTGCCAAAAAAAGAAACCTATTTTAAATTATATGTCCACATAAATACACAAAATAAAATAACAAAACATGGGGGCATAGAGCGAAAGACCCTTGAATTGTTAACAATGCACTGATCTAGTTGACCGTTTTGTTAAGTGATACGGCATTTATTTTCGAATCAAAACCATTTCAAGGCCGAACGAACGCAAAACTGAATCTTGTTTAGAAGTAGGTGTATTTAAATTAGAATAACCTTATACAGGCGACCTTTAACCTTACTTCCAGTCCATTGAATCAGTTTATCCTGCTCATCGCTTAAAGCACTTATCCGTAATGTATCACTCTGGCATGTCAAGACGTTTCGCATTTCGGCTCGTGTTATTAAAACATTATTACTTCAAGTAATGAGTTGCATTTCTTTCATTCAAAGATCTGTCTAAGTTACTTTCCAGTCACAATCAGCTGTTTTATCTATGCTCATTTGTTCAAAACCATAAATTTCCGAAAATTCTTCATCGATTGCTTTCAAATTTTTACGCAAAGTTACATTCAAATATGAGCATGCTTTTATACCTATTATGTTTTTATATACTTAGGCTACTATTATATAAATATCTTTACTATTACATAGAATGTTTTTTTTTTTTTTTGAAAAACAGGCCACCTGTTGGACGTAAAAGCAACACACGTTATACTATATATTTTACAATTACATTATAATGTTTCCAATTTACCATTCATTTACAATTTCCAAATTTCCAATTTTACGATTCTATTTCAATGTTTCCAATTTATGATCCATTTACGATTTCCAAATTTCCAATTCTACGATTTTCATTCAATGTTTCCGATTTACGATTTCCATATTTCCAATCTTAAAGTTCCATTCACATATTTTCAATTTAAGATCCACTTACGATTATATTTTAATGTTTCCAATTTACGATTCATTTACAATTTGCAAATTTCCAATTTTACGATTCTATTTCAATGTTTCCAATTTATGATCCATTTACGATTTCCAAATTTCCAGTTTTACGATTCTAATTCAATGATTCCTTTTTACGATTCATTTACAATTTGCAAATTCCCAATTTTACGATTCTATTCAATGTTTTCAATTTACGATTTATTTAAGATTTCCAAATTTTTAATTTTACGATTCTATTTCAATGTTTCCGATTTACGATTTATTTACGATTTCCAAATTCCCAATTTTACGGTTCCATTTTAATGTTTCCTATTTACGATTTCCTCCAAATTTCCAATTTTATGATACTATTTCAATGTTTCCGATTTACGATTTCCTCCAAATTTCCAATTTTATGATACTATTTCAATGTTTCCGATTTACGATTTCCTCCAAATTTCCAATTTTATGATTCTATTTCAATGTTTCCGATTTACGATCCATTTACGATTTCAGTGTTTCCGAATGCATTGTTACACTGAACCAGGCTGAGCCACAAAAAAGCGTGCCCTGGTACGAAACAAATTGAGCTCTATAAGATTAATCTTGAAAAAGAATCCGATTTTTTTCTTTATTTGATTTGGTATATTTTTTTACATTATACTTACGTGTCAAAATGTTCTTTTATATAACACTAATCATGTTATTTCTTACTCAAGTGCGTGCAGTAATTAGTTCCTTCTTGAAAGGGCCTATAAACAAATTAGTAAGCTGTGACGTAATATCGGGAACACTAGATAAATCTGTCAGTACAAACAAAAAGCAGTTAACATTTCTGCACAGCTACGAGCTGGTATTTTAACAAGCCTCCTGTTATTATTGTTATGATTATTGAACCTATGTAGAGCCATCAAGCTCTCGCCGAACGCTACTTTCCAATTAAATAGAAATAAATAACAGTTAACTTACTGCGAACAGAACAGAATAATTCGCCATTTTGTCCTCGCATTTGGTCTGTGCATTATTCATCACAGCCCTTCAGTCTCGCAATGCTTACTTTTAATAGTGATAGGACGTTCTCGGGAGACTGGTGATAATTCTCAGGCGAATTTAATTGTGTAGTATGTTACGGAACACAATATAATGTGTTTGAAACTGGTTCTAAAAAGTACTGTGTTTTTCGATTAATCGTGGAGCCGTGCTTTATTTTATTTGAAATTCGATTTAGTGACTTGGGTTACGAACATAACACAGAATTCGAGCACAATCATGTAATTAATTATGTTTTTTAACGTATATCATGTTTTAGGCTGATTATGATGGTGGATTTTGCGTGATGCGAGGGCACAAATATATATTGATATATAATAGTATATTTTACTATTATAAAGCGTCGAAAGTTTCATATTAAATTAATTATGATTAAACTTTTCTGTGTTTCCGACCGGGATCGAACCTAGTGCGTGTAAGACGCTCTTGATAACCACTACACTACGGAAACTACGTAGAAGTTTGACCGATGTAAATAATTGGACGAATCGTTATTTTAATTTTGATAAATATGTAATAGTAAAAAATCAACTGTTTTATATTAATTTGTAACGATCAGCTGATTTAATTGAAGAGCTGATAGGCTGATATGTTTCAGTTGTTAAAAACTAGCCATGTTAATGTGTCGTGTTTTCGAACAAATTATCGTAATTAAAATATAAAGGAAGAGCATGATATACGATTTTTATTTTTGAATCAATAATAGAAATTGTTTAGTTTATAAGCTGTTTTGAGGTGAAATGATAGAATTTAAGAAAGTTGTTTTTGTTATTTTTAGGCAAAAAGAACATTGAGGCTATTATCGCCTCCCTAAATGTATGTGTGAGTGTAATGTGTTAAAGGCGTAATTGTAGTGTTATAAGTGTAAGTGTGAGTTAGACCGCTAGGGACGTCTAAATCCTCTCAATAGGTGTAGCTATCCTGCACTCCCCTGCGGTATAAGAAAGAAGAATTTAAGAAAGTTAGTGTAGTGTTTAAAAATAGTTATTTTTTATTGAATCCCGAATCATAACATTTTATAATTTCTTTTGTTAAACTGATCATTTCCTATGACCCTGCAAGTGTCCGAAATTCTACCGAAATCTATTGAAAGAATTTTCTCTACAAAAAACATTTTAATTGTACTTCTATACAGAATGTTTCTAAAATAATTTACGAAAGCTGTACAGTGATTTTCTTATATTAAAATAAGAAAACACGTTCCTATAAACATGGATCCGGAAATGCTTCGTTTTCCTGTTATCCCCCATTTTGTTTTTATACTAATTAATTTTCCTCCCAAAATGGTTTGACCAATTACGTTGAAATTTGGCGTGGCACTAAGATAAAAGCATAATGTTAAAAAAATAAACAATATTTTCTAACGTTAGTTTACAAAATGACTGACATTTGAATTTTTTAATCCAAATAAAAGAAAAGCGATCAATTTTGTGAAAAAAGAGCAAAAAAGTTCTCTTTTTAAATTTTAAATAAACTAACATACTTGGTTATTGTATTATAAAGAACATAAAAAACACACACAAAATAATTTATATAAATTAAAACGCTGATTACAATCATATTTTATAAAAGCTTTTAAGATAAAAATGTAAATTATTTTTAAAAGATTTTAACAGTGATCAAGATTGTATTTCATATTCCTTGTACAATGTACAAAAATATGTATAACAAATTGTTGTTGTATCATATAATACCTCAAACGAAGGTCATTCAGAGCACCTGTTGTGATTTTTTTCTTTCTGTTTTGTGGACGTTTTAGATGCCTACTGAGAATCATGTTTTTTTTCAAACTACCTTCTAAAATATATTAACATATTAATGATTATCATTCAATTTTCTATTCCAATTATATATTGATTTTTAGTAACCACGAGTTATTTTATGAAGCAAGTAAAAAAACAAGTGTGATAGTATGTTAAAAATAAAAAATAAAAAAAAATTTATTTCGATTAAAAAATTTCAAATGCCCGCCATTTTGAAAAAAATATTATTAGATAAGATTGTTTACTTTTTTTAAGAGTAGGTGAAAGTCTATGAATCATGCCACATTTCAACGTAATTGGTTAAACTTTTTTGGAGGGGAAAATTATTTATTCAAAACAAAACAAAATGATGGTTGGCAGGAAAACGAAGTATTTCAACGCCAATGTTTTATAGAAACTTTTTCTTTATTTTTAATATAAGAAAAAAACTGCAGAATTTTGACACCCTATATGTCCTAGTCGGTTCATAAAGCATATTAGTTCGGTAGTGCAAAGCTATTTCAAACAAATACTATTTTTTCTTCGCTCTCACTCCTTTACATACAACTCCCTAAGCCGTGTTTTACATTGCGGAAGGCGTGGGGCGATACCTAAACAGATGCATGCCTACCTACACACACACACACACACACACGTGGGGACGTACACACTTTCCGAGGAGCAATGGAATGATAAGTGTCGTCGGGTTTATTTACAATCTTACACTGAAATTAATTCTTGTAAACGTGTGGTTTCATCAAAATCTTTTACACGACTGCTTCCAGATGTAGTCGCTATTGTTGCTAACAGCTAAAGACACGCCCAGACCACCTCCGCGAGGTTGCAGTACTTACACAAATCACTGTAGATATAGAGGCTACTACGACTGCATACTTCCTACAACTGCCACGTTTATAGTTTCGTATTATGTTATGCTATCGTGTGTATGGTGACGTCACACGTTACCTACTGGGCGTTACGTTTACGCCGCGCAATAAAACTGTACAAATAAAGTAGTAATTTATAGCGTGAAAACATTGCGAAAACGTATCGCTTTGCTCAGCTGTCTCGCACACGTGATGGAAACGAATTTTTTTCTGAAACTAAACACGTTGGAAAATTATTTACACTTAAGACCGATGGTACTTGGAAATCCAGTACATTAATGAAATAATAACACGTTTGTATAGGCTACTTCCATCCTTTTTTACTTAAGTTTTGCTAACCAAGGTTTCACTCGTTAGAGTATTGATAAGTGGCCTTGACGAATGTCTTGGGGTTGGCAAGACTCAAATAAAAAATGCGTAGAAATATGCAAACGTGTTATTATTTCATTAATATTGGAAAATATTTATATTTTATTTGAGTCTTGCTAACCAAAGTTTCACTTGTTAGAGCGTTGTTAAGTGATCTTGACAATTCCCCAACGAGTGAAACCTTGGTTGGCAAGACTCAAATTAAAAAATTGTAAAAATATACAAACGTGTTACTATTTCATTAATATTGTGAAACATTTATTTTTATTTAAATTTTACCAACCAAAGTTTCAGTCGTTAGAGCATTGTTAAGGGGCCTTGACAATTCTCCAACTAGTGACACCTTGGTTGGCAAGATTGAAATAAAAAATTTGTATAAATATACAAAAATGTTATTATATCATTAACACAGAAAAACATCAAGTAAACGAATACTGGTACAATTTGGAGCAGATTGTTGCGATTAAACCTTCGGTAAGTTCAATATATCCGAAGCGAGCGAATCAGTTTGGTGAAACTGTGTTACCACAAAAAATCCGTCAAAATAAATCATGACTAGTAAAATGTCATCTGTGGTAGAACTCCTTCCTCATAACATCACATCTGTGAACACACCTATGAATCTATGTCAATTGTGCTTTCAAAGGCCGGTATCTGTACTGATGACGGGTAGATTTTATCGAAATGTAGTTGCCTAAATGCCAAGTAGCAGGTGGAACGCAAGACAAGGCCAGTCATCACTAACAGTTCATTAGCAGAACTTTCATCACAACACTACGACACGCCGGCTGACTGCGTTATTAACATGAAATAAAACTCTTTTAAATTATTTTTATCGGATTATTTTTACTCTCGATTCCTTCGATATCTATTGGATCAGTTCCATTCAATGTTAAACGTGTTTATAAGGTTTTATTGCGCCACCATGTGACAATAAGAAAACATTAAAGAAATACCTGGCTTTGATGATCGGTTTAGTAAGGGCGTTAAATAGAAGTAGCAACGCGTCAAATTTGAATTAAACTGATCAATTTGGAATAAATTAAACGTAAGCAATTTGGTATTAAAGTCGAAAAGATGTGTGCTATTTATTTGTTCATCGTATCTTTAAAACAATCACAATTGAAATGTAGAAAAATGTTTAACATGTTTGAGAACAATATGAATGTAGTCTACAAAGAAATTTTTTTATTATTTTTTTTTAATGTCCAAAATGTTGCATTTTTATTTACAGTATTATTTTAAAAGATGTTTATATATTTTGTTGTTTTTAATTTTTCTACTAAATCTATCCTTTTGTTTTGAATTTTTTTTTTGTAATACAGTAGAACATGTTCACGTTTTTTGAATAAAAATTATAATAAAAAAAATGCATACAGATTTAAATTGGGCTTATTTATAAAAAAATTTCTGTTCAAAAACCAAAACCAAATGTCACTAAGATAGTCAACATCAGTGCAGACGAGCTGCAGCTATTGAGAAGATTTAGACGTTCCTCGCGGGAGGCGAGTCTAACACACACACTTACAACATTACACTTACAACTTTAACACTTTACACTCACACTTACATTTAGGGAGGCGATTATAGCCTTAATGTGTTTTTCGCCTTAAAATAAAAATACAGCATAAGATATACAAATATAAAACATTAATCTTGTAAAATTAATCTAACTATTAATACTGTAATAAGTATGATGGCTGGGCTGGGCATGTAGTAAAACGGATTCTTAATTAAAACATTTATTAATGGACGTATTTATATACATAATTTTAAACAAATAAATATTACATATGAAAAAGTTAAAACCACAAAAGTTTTTTGAACTCATCTTCTTCAGTTTCAAAAGCAGAAATCTTAGCACTAATCTAAGAATGAATGTAGAAACTATATAGCTCACTGGTAAACTTAAAGAATATTAATAATGTATTAACGGCTTTTTTATATTTTTATTTTTTTTTTTTTGTTTTACTGCCGCCTAAAAATGAATTTACTTCAAAACATGTTTTTTGAGTGAATAGAGCTTTTAAATAACTAATGTTATAATTGCGCTGCAAGCGTAACGATGGCAACGGACCTGTAGGATCGAGTCTGTTACTGTCGTAATTCAATTCAAATACTTGCCACATTATTTGGAATGTACAGTTTTGTAATTAGGTAAAATTTATGTTACGCAAGAAGTAAAAATCTCTCAATGTCGTCGCGTTGATCTTTAAGAATAAGGGGCCCATATATTTACCCTTTAACAGTTTACATAAATTATTTTGTTTTGGTGCATTATTTTTGTGACGTCAAATGTTCTTTTAAAAAAATATTCTAAATTACGCATTTATTTTATAACTAAAATAATTCTTTTTTGGGGAATAATTATTAATGTGTATGCCTAATGCGACGGCATGCAACAATACAAATGCCGTGTGAACAGCCTCATAAGGAACAATAGGTTAGTTCCCTTACTTGGCACCGTGCCTCAAACGTTTACAATACTTATCACAAGTTGTGCTTCTTGTACAAGACTTCCTTATTTAAATACTTTACTTGTTGTTGTTGGGGCACCCCCATACACATCGACGTGTCCTGGAACAGATTAGGCAATGTTCACTTTAGCGGCCACATCACGCTTGGCAGTTCCTTGGCCTCGGCAAAGGCGTGGTAGCAGCTGCAAAAGTTTTATTGGTGAAAATTTATTGCTTGGCATAAGATAACTTGAGATGCGCTCGAACGGATGAAAATTAAAATTATAAGACTTTGATGTATTATCATACGTTATTAGACAATGAAGCACTGTATTTAATTAATTGTATATTTTTGTTGTTATGTACTTCTGTGTTTGAAATATGGAAAGTTTCCAGAAAGTAGTTCGCTCCGCTCCGCATTGAGTGGGTACCAGGCCTAATGCTAAATTCGTGTTTATTAGCGAATTCCACAGAAAAATGAGCTATTGGATCAGCCATCATGGTACTATCCAGACCAGGTACAATGAGCTTTATTTCTTGATCTATAGATCACATTTGAGGAGTTTTGTGTGTGTGTGTGTGTGTGTGTGTGTGTGTGTGTGTGTGTTTTAGCACACTCAAGTCCACAATTTTAGTCCGATTTGATTCAAACTTCGCACAAAAATCGATTTTGGCAACACCTTTAAAAGTTCGTTAACCAGCAAAATTTGTTCGACAATTTCAAAATGACGGCCATTTTAAAATTTTAAATCGTTTAAAATTCACAACTGTTTTGTCTTAAATATTTTGTAAATGTGATTTCACCTTTCAATTTTCAAAAATTATTTGAAATTAATATTTTTACAGCGGTCAGGGTTCATTTTCGTATTTTCCACGTAATTTAAAAGTTTAAAATTCTAATTATTTATATTTCAATGCTAATTATGTTGGAGATATAAATGGTAAAAAAAATAGTTTTGGAAATCCGCTTCTATCACGTCTGCGAAACAGCTATTCGTTAACTCAAATATTTCACAAAATATTATTTTTAGAAGTAAAACATTGTAATGTATACTACATAGAAGTTCCTAAAATTTCTTTTCGAGATATTTTTACTGGCAAACCAATATCACACGAAATCAATGCATTCAAATTTTTAAGTATGTCTTGATTGTACCAGTAAATGAGTATAAAACTTGAACTTATATAATTTTCCAGTTATACTCTACTTGTGTAACGGACACGCTGAATAAGGCATTGGAAAGCCAAAGGTCGTAGCTAAAAGCGATGCGTTATAACGCCATAGTGTGACCTAAGGGTAGAGTGGTGCGCTTGTTATACCTTGCATCCATTGTGCACAGCATCTGATACTGGTCGCCGTACTGCCTAATGACGCTATTGTGTTCTTCTAAGATTACATATCTTATTCTACATTTTACCCAAGTTGTTTTTTTGTCAATTTGTTACTAATAATTGAGATATGAAACTGTTATCCATCACACCGCTTTCGAACAATAAGGATAGATAACAGAACTACTTTGTTGGAAACCAAACACACGCATTAACACGTACACTTCGACAATAATATCAGAAACCAGCCATATTCAGGTTTACATACGATGACGTAGATTAATATAATAAGAGTTATAACAATACTAATTCATATTACTGTCACTGGTACAAAAACCCAGAATGTTATTAGTGAATTTCACTGGAAAATGAGATACTGTAGCACCATCTTGGTATGACCCAGACCTGATATTGTGAATTAAGCACAGATCCGGACATATTGATCACACATTTAGGAGTCGTTAATTCATATGTGTGTTCTAGCACTCTCACGTTCGTAATTTTGGTCTTATTTGATTCAAACTTGGCACGAAAATCGTCATAACTAGCTTAAACAATGTCGAAGACCAGCTATATTCGTTCAACAGTTTCAAAATAGCAGTCATTTTCTTTGACAACAATATTTTTAACTGTTCATTTTCATATGTTCATTATTTGAAGAGTTAGTATGTAGATTTTAATACTGATTATAATGGTAGGATCAGAATTTCAAAAAAGAACACGATAAAAGAAATTACTCTTGAAAATGCACTTCTATTACGTCAGCGAGGCAGCAGCTTGCTGCGATTATATCACGCGCGCACACACACACACACGCGCGCGCACGCACGCACGCACACACACACACACACACACACACACACACACACACACACACACACACACACACACACACACACACACACACACACACACACACATACACACACACATATATATATATATATATATATATATATATATATATATATATATATATATATATATATATATATATATATATATATATATATATATATATATATATATATATATATATATATATATATAATTACTATAAACACCAAAAAAAAATATAATTACTTTAACCTCATCTGGATGGCTGCTTACCTTAATGACTGCTAAAACCGATTGTTTTTCTATGGGACTTAAAAAATACTACAATCAATGTGTTAAAAAAATATTTCCAAGAAGTTGATGTTGTTTTTCCTCTCTCGTGAGACTAAACTTTGGAAAGTCACGGAATTTCCATGTCTTCCAATTCGAATTTTCGCGAAATTAGCATTTATTTCAAGGGTAGTCTTGTAGGTTTACACCTTCATTAAATGTTAGTGGATAAGTTAAAATATAGGATCTTCCTAGAAATTATGTAACTTGGATAGCATTATGGTAAATAGGCCTACCCATGATTGAAAACAACTATTATTTGTGGACAAAATATAAATAATAATAATAGCGAATTTGTTTCTCATATAATATAATGTACATACAAATGTTACATGAATGTGATTATTACAATAATAATACAGCATAATTAATAAAAATAATAAAAGCACAGACTTGACCATATAAACTAGCGCTACCTAGACTCTGTTTTACAAAGCTTATATGCCTAAATATTAGATTCACATTCCTGGTGCAGAGCGCAATATCAAAACTAAACAAATCAAAAGAATTCAGTATAAACTAACATATTGATTAATAGATATTAGACTTACAAGGCAAAGCCTGATTGGAGGCATAAATTGTACAAACGTGAATATTCCAGCTTCATACAGAAATGCACATCTTACATACGTATAAAAAACAAAAAACATTGATCCCAAAAGGATTGCTACTTACCACAGATACAATTATCAGTACAATATACGACGTGTGTTCAGAAAGTAACAAGAATTTTAATTTTTTGAACAAAACATTTATTTATTCTTCTACATTGATGTTGTCGCCTTCAAAATAGTCCCCATTGGAGATTATGCACTTGTGCCAGCGCTTCTTCCAATCCTCGAAACACTTCTCAAACTCGATCTTTGAGATAGTCTTTAGTTCTTTCAGCGATGCGCTTTTAATGTCATCTACAGCTGTAAAACGACGGCCCTTTAAGGTTCTCTTTATTTTTTGAAATAGGAAAAGTCACACGGAGCCATGTCTGGCGAATATGGAGGGGGTATCGTAACAGTACTGTTTTTGGCCAAAAATTCACGAACAAGCAATGAAGTGCGAGCTGGTGCATTATCGTGGTGCAAAAGCCATGAATTGTTTTTCCACAGATCCGGGCGTTTTTTCCCGAATTGCTTCAAGCAAATGGCGTTGAACTTGTAGGTAGTACTCCTTATTGGCCGTTTCACCTGGTGGCAGGAATTCATGATGCACTATGCCATTAATATCGAAGAACAGAGTGAGCATAACCTTCACGTTCGACCGCACTTGTCGAGCCTTTTTCGGTCTTGGCGAACCAGAATGCCTCCACTAGGATGATTGAGCCTTAGTTTCGACGTCATATCCTCATATCCGTAAACCCATGTTTCGTCACCTGTTATAATACGTTTCAGTAATTCTGGATCGTCATTGACTGCATTCACTGACTTCTAAGCAATTTCCACTCGCCACTGTTTTTGTTCAAAATTCAACAATTTTGGAACGAATTTTGCTGCCACGCGTTTCATACACAAAACATTGGAAACAATGTCATGACACGATCCAATCGATATGCCAACATCAACAACCTCTCTAATTGTGATTCGGTGATTGTTCATAACCATTTCTTTCACTTTTTCCACGTATTCATCGGTTGTTGATGTGCTGGGGCGTCCAGGGCGTTCGTCATCTTCAACATCTTCACGGCCTTCTTGGAAACACTTATACCACTCGTAAACTCATGATTTACTCATAGCAGACTCACCATAGGCCTTTGTTAACATTTCACACACTTTGTTACACTTTATTCCATTTTTTACGCAAAATTTGATACAAATTCTTTGATCCATTTCTTTTAACAAACGAAAATCGCCGAGCTCATAAAAACACATCTAACCTTAGTGGCTGTCACAGACAAAGTCAACAATGAAAAGAGCTGAAAGTTTTATCATACTTCAAGGGCATGTATATCAACAAAATAAAAAAAAATGTTTGTCAATCGGACTTTCTAAACCCGCGAAATTTAAAAATTCTCGTTTCTTCTGAACACACCTAGTATTCATCGTACACACACACACACACACACACACACACACACACACACACACACACACACACACACACACACACTGTTCAAGCCTACATCTGAGGAGCACAACTCTATCCTATCGAGTTCCAGACATTACAGCATACATAAGTCATATTACAAGTATAACAGCATAACACAATACAACCTAGGCTATAATTGTAAATATTAAGTTAGATACTTATCGTTATTTGAACATTTTAAACATTACTGAACATATTAAGGCAGCTTATTAGTAAGAATGGCATTAACAGATTGTTTTCTTTTATTTCTGTACAAGAATAATTTGAACATTTTCAAAGTAAATGGGTCAATTTTTGTAATCAAATATGACAAATCATAACCTGCTTAACAGACCGACAAAGAAACAAGTTTAATACTGTAAAAGCTATTTAAAAAAATAATAAATCACTTGGAACAAATAACTAACAAAGGATTCATGCGACCTCGGTAAACGATGCAAGAGGTTTAAATCATTACAAGCTATTTGTATGAAAGTTAGTCCTATTATTAAATATTTAACCTCGAGACAAAAACAATTATTGTTTATTACCATAAAAGTATGCTATTTTAAACGGCATGTTCTGCAGACCAGCCCAGCGTCGTCAGACCTCCGAAGACATTCGGTTACGAGTAGCTCAAGTAAAATTTATTGTAACACAAAAATGAATAAAAATAAGCAGCGGCTCTTTGAGAATGCGTCCTCAGAATGCGGTACGGGCAGCAGCGGTCTTCCCGTTCCGCGCATGCGCACATGTTCTGGATAAAACTATGAGGCTTTAAATACTTCAAAGATGGCAAGATAGGCCTTTTATGGGGCGCCATAAATATCTACTTTTCAGGGCTCCGCGGTCTGCGAATCTGCCATTTTTATCGGCACGAAGGCAGTCTAGTCCACCGGCATTCTACCGGTCTATCAATTTATGGGAACCTTTCATTGCTGACGTTGATACAGTCGAAGTGTAGATTTCATCAAAACTTTAATAGCGGATTGTCTGTAAAGACAGGCAGTCATTTAGACGCGAGATTAAGTGATTAAGCTTTATATACGGTGTGATACCTTCATGCGATACAAGTTATGGGGAAAGAATGAGTTCGGGTCGGGCGAATGTTTCTGTAACGTCAGCATCAAAAGTTATAAAATGTTTTGATAGGACCAGAAGTCCGCTAGCGTTCGGTTTAATACGTTGTACGAGATGTGAACCGGCGCTTATAAATTGTGGCGAATCGCTTTTTAGTGTTTCTGTAGAAGTTGGTCTGGCACAGAAATCCAAATACGTCCGAACCGATGGCAGGTGTCTGCTGGTAGAAGCAGTGCCATTCCAGTTTATGACTTTATACAACAGGGACGCATTTTTTTAAATGCATATCGTAAATGCTATCTTGATGTTTGGAGCGGCTGTAAAAATTTCCGTACAACATTACCGGTGATGTTAATTTCAGTGTAAATAACTTTATTATTGGATTTAAAACTTTTGAAATTTTCAGAAACAAAGTGCGTTTTTATATTTATGTTTTATTTTATTTTTATTATTTTTTTTTGTAATAACAAGTGTTTTTTGTAAAACAAGTTATACTTGGTCAATTATTTTTACGAATTAGCTTTACGGTAAATTTTTAATAATTATTTTTTTAAGTAGAAAAGATTTTTGAAATTTATTCTGCAGGACACTATTCTGTCGAGAAGTGTGTAACTCTACACCTAACCACCCTAATTATAAAATTATTAACACCTCAAATGACAAAGCTAAATTGAAATATTTTTTTCCGAAAAAAGAAATAAAATCGTACTTTTGGTTTCGTATAACAATAAAATTAATTTTACCTAATGCTACAGTAAAGTTTTAGCATTTATATACACAGGCGCGCGCGCATATATGTATGTATTATATGTGTGTGTGTGTGAATGTATTATGTGTGTGTGTATGTATTATGTGAAAGTGTGACGAATAAAATATTAGGTAAAACCTTTACTAGGATTCGCTTGAGATGAATTACACCAGCAAATACTTTACTGCTAATTCATTCAAGTCCTTATCAGAAGATTGTATCGTATTTTAAGTACCTTAAAGTTTTCTGACTGACATTATTCTGACATATATATTTTTAGTTTTTGCAGTAGTTGTCTAAGAAAAAATCACCTTTTTATAGATGTTTTTCATTTGATTTATTTGTTTAGCTTGCTAAAAATCCAATTTTCAGTACGAAAAAAAGTTCTATTTACAAAATATTCTGAACTCTTGTTTTTCAGCCTGTTTTTTGCAACAATTAACAAAAATCACAAATGTTTTACATTTTTAAATGAAACGTAATTAATTTATAAAATAATTTTAAAAAGGCGAACACCGTTTTGAACTTGAATAATCGTCTGCATTAGCCCAAGTGTGCACAATAGTCAAACGTTACACACAAAAAAAAAAAAAAAAAAAAAATTGCGCTTGAATAATTAACCCAACTTTTGCAAAATTCGTAATTAATTTAATTAATTTTCGGTGTGCATTAAAGTCTTCATAAGCGGATTATTCAGACGATAACGTTAATTTCGTGTCTGCACTAGCTATAACGTAAACAAGTATATACTCCAGTTTGGACTGTCGTCATAAGTAAAGAAGAAAGAAAACGTTAGAAACCTTCACACTCGGATCGTGTCGAGCCTTCTGAGTCAATAAACACCTGAATACATGGCGTCGATGTGGATTGTACAGTCGTTGCTTCATTCAAATACATCGAGTTTATGTCGAGAAATTTATAATTTTCTTGTTGATATTATTTCGATAAATCTACTTGTATAAAACTTGTGATTTTATTACTTTTCGTGTATTATACATGAAAACACGTTAAAAGTGATTAAACGATAAAGAATATAAATTTCTCTAAATCGGTTCATGAGATTTTGAGAAATTTTGGATATATAAATGAATATTCAGTGTGTAAAATTTTAAGTTTAAAGATAATATTTCAATTTAAATACACAAATACAGGGCTTAATTTAATTTTTCTATATACGTTTGACCAGTAATATTTTAATTTTTAAATTTATTACACTGATTTTAATTACGATTCGCTATCTATTGATAAAAATTTGAACTAAACTTAAGGACTAACTCCTACTTCTGTTTTTTTCGTAGGAAAATTGAAAAATATTTCACGGGAACAGCATCGCGTTGGAAAGTTTGAGCAGTGTTTTTGCACACCCTTTATTTATCGGTAACGACTGTACTTTGAACGTATGAAAACTGTTTATCCTGGCGCATGTCGGGCGCATCCACAGTAGCACAACATGCACGATTCCTGTGTCACTTGGTGCGTGCCCTCCACCAGGTTCTATTTCACTTCATCTCCTAGCTATGAAAGACATCTCGGCGAAATGGGTGTGTTCGACTCGGACTCGGGTTTACTTTATAGTCAATTGATTCAAAAGAACTCCTCGGGAGTCAATAAAGGTCTCTAGGTCTAGGTGCGGCAACGCGCGATCTATCGCAATAAACATGTTCTAGTATCGAAAGAACATAAATTGCAACCAAGTGGAACGGCTTTCATTCATCCTAAATGAATAAATTCATTTAAATACTGTATGTCATTTAATTATATATACTGTACAGTAAACTAGACACGTTTTATCTTTTTACAATATTTTAATTATATTAATTTATTATTGCGCTAATAATTTGTTTTTGTTACAGCTTAAGTTTTTTGAAATCTTTTCTACACCTCCGTTAATCTTACCTTCTCTCAAATATGTGGAAAGTAATTTAAAATAAGTGGTGCAAATATACACAAGCAATCGTACATTAAATTATTTCCACAAAAATTTCATTTCGATGAAGAACCGAAAATTCGTTTTGAATGACATTTATTTTCTAATTATAGTCATATGTAATACATATTTTTATAATTCAAATTAACACTTGTTTACATTTCCAAGGTAAATCGAATTACTACAGCTAAGGTTCACTTTGCGTTTTTACCGATTTTGATTTTACCTAAACCGTATTTTGATTAACAGGAAGTGCTAAATATAACTAAGAACAAAATATTTTGAAAACTATTTTTATTATCCTTACCGTATGTTCTTAAAGTCGGGTGGCCACTAAATACGGAACGGAGTGGCGTTGAACGGACTACACGTTCAAAATCTAACCTATTGTCTTTAATATAATAAGTATGGCCACTGAAAGCGTAGCGGATCTGAGCGGAGCCGAGCGGAGTTAATGAGCTCCGCTCTGCTCAGCTTTGATTATCCTGGTCGGTTTTCAACAAACTCGGCTTCGCCCACTAAGTTGACCACGCCTCCAAACTTATTGCCTCTGGTTGCCTAGGTTACGGTTTTTAAATATATTACTTTAATAGGATACGTTACAGTAGGTCGAAATATTTACATTTAAAAGACAAAAACACTTTCTTTAAACTGACTAATCTGGTTGCCGTTCAACTTTATTTCGCTACACTCACCTCAGCTCAGCGCAGATCCGCTACGCTCAACTCAGCTCAGCGCAGATCCGCTACGCTCAACTCAGCTCAGCGCAGATCCGCTACGCTCAACTCAGCTCAGCGCAGATCCGCAACGCTCAACTCAGCTCAGCGCAGATCCGCTACGCTCAACTCAGCTCAGCGCAGATCCAGATCAGCTCAGCGCCGCTACGCTCAACTCAGCTCAGCGCAGATCGCGCGCTCAGCTCAGCTCAGCGCAGATCCGCTACGCTCAGCTCAGCTCAGCGCAGATCCGCTACGCTCAACTCAGCTCAGCGCAGATCCGCACGCTCAGCTCAGCGCAGATCCGCTACGCTCAAGCTCAGCTCAGCGCAGATCCGCTACGCTCAACTCAGCTCAGCGCAGATCCGCTACGCTCAACTCAGCTCAGCGCAGATCTACGCTCGCTCAGCTCAGCGCAACGCTCAACTCAGCTCTACGCTCAGCGCATCCGCTACGACTCCAGCTCAGCGCCGCTCAGCTCAGCTCAGCGCAGATCAACTCAGCTCAGCGCAGATCCGCTACGCTCAGCTCAGCGCAGATCCGCTACGCTCAACTCAGCTCAGCGCAGCGCACGCTCAGCTCCAGCTCAGCGCAGATCCGCTACGCTCAACTCAGCTCAGCGCAGATCCGCTACGCTCAACTCAGCTCAGCGCAGATCCGCTACGCTCAACTCAGCTCAGCGCAGATCCGCTACGCTCAACTCAGCTCAGCGCAGATCCGCTACGCTCAACTCAGCTCAGCGCAGATCCGCTACTCGCTCAGCGCTCAACTCAGCTCAGCGCAGATCGCTGCGCTCAACTCAGCTCAGCGCAGAGCTCAGCTCAGCGCAGATCCGCTACGCTCAACTCAGCTCAGCGCAGATCCGCTACGCTCAACTCAGCTCAGCGCAGATCCGCTACGCATTTAGTGGCCACCCTGTTTTAGGCAACGTTTTTCTCAAAAATCTCAAAGTGTAGTAAAAATTTTTTTTTTTTTAATAATTACTAAGCTGAAGCGCATAAAGAATATTTTAAAATATTTTGTACAATATTTTACAGTAATTAATAATGTTTTTTTTATATTAACTTAGTTTATAAAGTACATTTATTACAAAAATTTACTGTAGATATATTATGTTGTTTGAAATATTCCATTTTACTTACTCTGATGAAGTAGTAATTTTTACAGCTTTATAATAAATGCGGCAGCAACTGTCTTGCAGACGTGATGGAAGCGAATTTCAAAAAAAAAATATCCTACTTTTTTTAAAATTATAATTCACACAATCATAATCAACATTTTAAACGTTGAAATATATCAAAAATATAAACATAAAAAAACTTACCGCCATCGATATTTTTTAAATGTTAATAGTTTTTTGAAAATTCAAACCACAAACTTGCGCAGATTATAAGGCTGATTATAATTTAAGACAAAAATGTATACAAATTTGTAATGGTCGCCATTTTGAAACTTTTGAACGTATGAACTTGTAAACTAGAATTACACCATCATGTCTGAAACTAATTAGGTAAAACAATATTACAATACAACACTGTAATAATAAACAAATACAGAAATTATAAATATGAACATAAACATTTAGTGTTTATCGTTCATAAAAATGTCCATACATCTAACGGTCGTCACAAAAACGTCCTCTACCATTTCAATGGACATTGTTTAACAACAATATACCATAACGCGTTAAGTCTGTAAACTTGTCTGAAGGAATCAAATTATAATACAACAAACTTAACGTTAATAGTCGTTTAAACGTAATTTACGACTAATTAACGTTAAGAATGATTCTAAGAAAGTTATCTCTGCGACTCGCCTAGAGTCCATATTTACTCTTCGGGGCCACGTCGTTAATAATTTCGGATGTTAATATACTTCATTGTAATTTTATTACCGTTTAACGTAATAAAACTGTTGTTGGATATCCGTAATAAAATAATAAATATATGTAACATAGTGCGCACTTTGATAGAAGTTGTCGGTCCTCTGACCTCTGCTTGGGTGTTCATTTGCTTCGCTTTTATATTATTCTCGTTTAATACCCCCAACAAGATGTTAGATATAGTCACAATAAAAAGTATTAAATTCGTTGATAATTTTTATTACCCTGGTGTCAACTTCGAGTCTTTCTGAAATATATTATATTCAGTGTTCTTCAAAGCTGAAGACTGCAGAACGCTAAAAAAATACAAGTTATTGTACAGGGTTAATTGAAACTACAGGCAGAACAATAATCGCGGCACGCAGCTGTCTTGCTGACGTCATGGAAGAGAGCTTCCATACTTACACACACACACACACACACACACACACACACACACACACACATATATATATATATATATATATATATATATATATATATATATATATATATATATATATATATATATATATATGTGTGGTAGCCGGGGATGGTCATTGAAAATTTATTGAAACTACGTATAATATTTTAACCTTATTTTTTCCACAACACTCTTCTCCTGCATGTTACACACTTCTTCCACAGTTCATACAATTGTTGAAAACATTTCTGAAATCCATTTTTAAAATTTCCTGTAGCCGCTTCGTCGCATTTTCCATCACCTCTTACAAATCAGCAAAACGATATCCTTTTAATGTGATTTGTTTTCGTGTAAAGAGGTAAAAATCCTTTGGCATAAGGTCAGGAGAAAAAGGACGGTGTACCGAAGAGGTAACATTGTACTTGGCAAGGTATTGGCAAGGTATCAGCAATAGATGTGACGGAGAATGGTCATACAACAAAAACCAATCGTTCCCTGTCCATATTTTAGGTCGTTTTCATCTAAGTGCATCTGGTAGCCGTTACAGGATCTCTTTTGTTAACTGTTATCCCTCTATGAATAAATAAGCGATGAATAAGGCCCTGGTAAAAAAACATCCCCAACATCACTTTGCCACGGCTTCTGTCCAAGTGATTTTTTCCCTTTTTTTATGTTTTTGATTTCCATTCAGCAGACTAACGATTCGTTTGAAGATCGTAAAGGAACCACTTGTTAAAAACACCACACTTTTTGTATAAGCCTAATTAGTATTATTAAAGTTGGTTAAAATCTACCAGTGAGCTTATTGTTTTTATGAGCATTAATGGTACAGTGTTAAATTGCCTGTTTATGAGACTAAGTCAGTTGAGTTGAAAACACGTAAATGACTAATTTTTTCATATTAAATATTTATGTTTAAAATTCAGTATTTAAATAAGTTGAATAATATATATTTAAATTATAATAAACTTTTTGAAAACATTCTTCCAAAGCATAATAACAGTAATTGATACACTTATTCCTTTAAGTCAAATAATTTTATGTATTGTAAAATCAAATGTTTAATTAAAGGTAACATACTGTTTTAACAATAATTAAAATACCACTACGTTTCCTCTGAGTCAAGTATAAATAACAGGTAGACAAAATATTTATGCACAAGTGACAATATTATGTAATCATTTTTCATAAATACACCATTCTTATGTACGTGCGCTCTCTTTATAAAACAGTAAAAATGATCTTACAGAAAACGCTTTTGTGTAACAATTTAATATAGCAGTAAAACGTCAAGAAATTCCAACTGAAAACATTATTTCTATTCTGTTTATTATAACATTCATTTACAAAGTAATTACAGACAATTCTTAAATGTAATTAGTAATACAAGTTTACTTCTTGTTTGACTACATTGTAGTATACACGTATCACTGAGCAGCTAATTAAAATATTATTTCAGAGTGTAGACTTTCTGTTTTTTTTTCTTCACAACAAGTCACCTGACTTTTATATTTCGCATTAAGCTGTAAAGTAAAACAATTGCTGTAATAAAAAGTAAGATTCTTTACATTCCGGTAGAAAACATATTCCGGTTGCCAGACGTACGATAGGAATTTCAAAAAAAAATAATTAAAACGAAATTAAACTGAAAACGCTAATTATTTCAAATCTAAAGGGGAGAATTAATTTCAAATTATAAATTAAATGAGTGATTGAGTTAATAACAACCGGGCGTGTTTGATATTTATATACGTTCCCTTGTAGTTGTCATAACTAAAGTGCGTTTATATTTAGTTAAGCTGCCTAGGCTGTCACCCCGAGGACCCGGGTTCGATTCCCGGCGAGGGCTTGCCTTTTTCATACGCTATAAATCATCACATCGTCTGCATTAGCCCAAGTGTGCACAATAGTCGGACGATAAAAAAAAAAAAATATATTTAGTTGGCAGTGCAAAATCTCATTTACAGTGTTAATCAAATAGGAGTAGGCTGCTACTAGCCACTGTGAAAACATTAACTTCCCGAGCTCCCGTTTCAAATAGTCTTTTCAATTTAAACACAAGAAAACTTCCATTAATCTATAAATACCATGATTGTTGCTATTGTAGCAGTGCGGGATTAAACAAATGTACTTTTATTATATACTTTTATTTGCTATGTATTAGTAATAAAATATCAGTAAAGGGGCAATAAAATATCTGTAAAAAATATATAAAATTTTAGATTTTGATTTGTTATTATTCTATGTAATATTCACTTTAAAATTATATCACTTGGCAGTTAATATATGTTTTACTATGCTAAAACAATGTTTTCTATAACATGCAGTGAGTTATACGTATCATATTTTATACATCTAGATGTAGATGCATAGCGTGTTGTTTTCATTGGCTAATTGTGTTAAACACCTTGATTATTACCTGCTCCATACACAAACGCTTACGTTTACCAGATACCATCGCGCAAGAAATCAGACCCGTTTTTCAACAGCTGTCCAATCCTAATCTTCTGAGAAATTGTTTAAAAAGGAAAATCAGAAATTTGCAATGAATCATTAAACAATGTTTTCAATTTAGTACCAAAACGAACATTTTACCATAGAAATATTAAAATTTGGTGTTTTTATGCAGTGTTGTAATACAGTTACGGTTATGTGACAAAAGTAAAAATTATGAAACATTTAGGGTTCAAAGTGGAAGATTAAATGGTTGAATCAATGAAATATTTCGATATAAACCGTATTCAAAAATGAAAAATAAAGCTATAAGACCTGTACAAAAAGAACGAGGACTCAGGCAATCCTAGCTATAGTTTTGGACACAATTAAGATATAAGTTGTTTAATTAATAACAATTATTTTATTAATATTTGAGTTTTACGTAAAACTACATTTTTAAGATTAGATGTCAGATATCTCAAAAACCGTTAAAGATATCTTTACCAAACTTTTACTTTAAAAGATAATTGCATTGAACATTATTGCGCATACATAGATTTCTAGATATTTTTAATGTAGACAAAGTTAAAAATGTTTTTGTAGCAAAAGTTTTACAAAATATATGTGATAATGTTAACAAATCATTATATATATAATAAATATGTTTGCAGAAGTAGATAAGAGTTCTCCTGCAATATAAAAAAATGATAGTGGTCTATCTTAAGTAGTTCTTGAGATTTCAGTGTGACATTAAGATTAAATGCGGTCGAACTGCCTTTAAAGAAAATTACGAAATATAACAATTACAGCACACGAAATTGTTTTTGTCCAGCGTATGTGGTTTGAATTTTGGCTGAAGTAATGTTACCAGTACGTTCTTTGGTTTGTTTGTGGTGATCAATAATATCAATGTATCATTCCGCCTGACATGCAGTGCACTATAGCCAGGGCAACCATGACGGAAACGTCTATTTAGCTCTAATGAATTAAAAACTAACACGAGAAATAAACTAAATTCGTCCCAACTAAGCGGTTAGCTGTAATAGACCAAGTATAACCTGTCAACTTGTAGTTGAGTATAACAGGATGTTTCTGTATACGCCAACACAATTTTGTAATTTTCGGTCTATAAAAAGACAATAAAACAAACAAATAAATAGCGAAATTAAAAACAGAAATATTTTGTAAAAAGAACATTATTTAGCAGAATGCCCATTAACTGCATTCCTTCATAAAAATAAATAAGTTTAATTGCTTCAGTTGTTGTGTAGAAGCAAGAAGGAAGTACTTTTAACAACGCAACAATACTTAACCTCAAAAAAAAAATGTTAACAACTTTGCTTTTATAACATTTTTACTTCCTGTATAACATAGAATTAACTTCAAGTAGATAAAATTTTGTTAAACTTCATTAAATTAATTACAACCAATTTTGTGAAGTAAGCTTAATAAATCTTGAACAGACGAACATACATATGTTTTACTGGTTTCGAATTTTCCAATGCATCACAACAAATGTTAACGATTTCGGTTTTATCAACATTTTTTTCCTAACGTTTAATATAAAATTAACTATAAATATATAAGGTCTAATAAAATTATATTAATTTAAATCTAACCAATTTTGTGACATAAGTTTAACAAATCTGGAACAGAAACATTAATAAATACTGTAGGCTTCCTATATTTGGTTGGTCTCTAATTTTCCAATGCATAAAAATGAATATATCTTTGAAAATGTGAGGTCTTTGCAGTGAACAAACAAAACTCTTGGAAGTAACTACTTCTTATCGCGGGTATGGATGTATGTCACGGGTAAAAAAAATCAGTTTGCCGTCACGGAAATCTCTAACACATCCATACTCACACTCTAGTGAACATTATTATTCCAAACATTATTATTACAAACATAATAATAACACATTATTAAAATATTTTTAGCGATCTGTCTTGTATATATCTAGACCGATCGTCTTGTTAATTTTAAAAATGTGTATTTTCTAAATTTGTGCAGTTAAATTATTTAATGTATATGACCTATACCAATTTTTTAATTCTAGGATAACAAATATTTATTATTATACTTAGACAGTATAACTCTCAAAAGTAGGGTTATAAATTGACTTAATTATTAAAGTCCCTTATATACCCTAACAAACTCAAATTCATAGTCTGTGACAGTTTCAGTTAGTTTTTAAGTTGTGTACCTAAACACGTGCGAAAATTTAATACGAAAATAATTTTTAAGAGTTGCTCTTTTCTGCATGTATCTAAATTTTTGTAATTCTTAAAATGAAATTATGTTTGACGTATCATTTTTGTTAAGTGGTAGCTTTTTTCATTTTGCATATGAAATATGTTTTACTTTTAATAGTGTAGCATAGATCTATAAAAGTAAAAAAAATTACATACAAAATGTAAAAACCTTACCAACTTCCCATATACAGTACCTTTAAAATGCGATGTCAAATATAACTTTATCTTAACAAATAGTGGCGTATCATTATTTAACTTTATTCTTCTGGAAATAGGTTCGGTATGGACAACAGTGTCTAAACATTCTTAACAAAAAAAGGCTAAGTAAATTATTTGTTTAGAACTTTTTTTGCATAAACACTTTAACGCTATACGTAATTCAAACGTAATTTTATCTTAAACCGATTAACTATAAAATAAATGAAGGCGAATTATACAGTTCCCCCCCCCGGAATATTTTCTCTGAATTAAATCAGCCGTGTAAACAGTAAAACGAGTATAAATCCAAAACTATAAAGTTTTAACTGCTTCAGCGAAAAAACGTTCATTGGTCGGAACGGACGTTCATTGGAATGACGCCGGATTGGCAGTGTTTTGTTTTATGCTTTGCGTTGCCTTCAATAAGAAAGGATAAAATGTTATGGCGTACTTTAAGACGCATTCGAGTGCCTCTTTAGCATATCGTCTCTTTAATCAAACCGTACAGAAACTAAGTAGAACGAATGCGTGTGATTTTTCGATCGAAATGGTGGTTGTGTAAAACGAAATGGTTTTTGAAGTGAAAACATCTTTAACCGCATCGTGCTTAATTTTATCTAGCGTAATGAATAAGTTTAATCGGTTACGCTCGGGAGTGAAACAATCGTTCGGGTGTTTTCGGAAAAAGAACCGAATATAGCCGAGCGAAGGAACAACAACAACAACAATAATAATAATAATAATAATATTATTATTATTATTATTATTATTATTATTATTATTATTATTATTATTATTAATAATAATAATAATAATAATAATAATAATAAATATTTCGAACGTCAAAAAAAATTTCATTTCCTTCATATGGTTAAGCATATTTAATATTTAGACATTTAAAAATACAGCTTGTGTTAGAGTTCGAGCAAAACAAACATGTTAGAACTTATTTAAAAACGCTCTGGTTATTGTTAGCGAAATCTCAATGGAAAAAGGACCTACTATAGCCTTTATACATGGTAAGACCCAGAACTGAGTCCTTGAAATGAGCACCGATCCGGTCAAGTGTGTGTGTGTGTGTGTGTGTGTGTGTGTGTGTGTGTGTGTGTGTGTGTGTGTGTATTTAGCACGCTCACGATTTGCAATTGTGGTCCGATTTAATTCAAACTAGCCAAACAAATCTATTACAGTAATAACGTAGTTGTCAAAGCTAACCAGAAAAAGTAGTTTAACAGTTTAAAAACTATGGCTATTTCAAAATTTTTAAAATTCATAATTTTTCTTGTCTTGAAAATGTTTTTGAAAATCTGATCACACGATCGTAGTAGTCACCGTTGAAAACTGAACAAATTAACTATAATAAAATCCGTTAAAACTAAGACATTTATCATCATCGGTCAGGGTTTCTATTATTTAATTATTATTAATTAATTTATTTATTTATTTAATATTATTCTAGTATTTTCAATGTAATTTGAAATTTTAAAATCCTATTGCAGATTTTAATGTTGATTATGTTGGTGTAATCGGAGTTTTAAAAATGGTAAGATACTTTTGAAAATTTGCTTCTATCGCGTCAGCAAGATAGATAAGTGTCATAATTTATTTAGTATTATACTGTTTACCACATAAATATTATCTTGTATCTAGTACCATTTACACGGCCTGTTAGCAACTGCAGTATGTTTTTCAGTCTTATTTGCTAACACAGTAACAAAACGTAAAACAGCTGATCGGATTATACACAGAGTATGGAACAATAATCCTGGCGCACAGCTCCTTCGCTGACTTTAGGGAAACGGATATACAAGAACTAAGGCCGGGTGGCAGCCCTCAGTTCTGTAGAAGTCACATCCAGATCGGTATGAGATTCTCTCCGCTCCCTCTGTGTCCTGTCGAGTGCAATTAGGATGGGTACCTGGGCATTGCGTCATTGAGAGAAACGAGAGAGCAGATATGATGGCCAAAACAGAAGCTGCTGATCGACTAGTGGGACTAGTCGCACAACTGCGAGAGGAGCAGTAAGGAAATGGACTTGGAAAGAGCACATCAAATGATTTAAACGATTCCCTGACAAAATATTGAGGAAACACCTTCTCTCGAGATCAGACCCTGTACTTACAAGGACACTTGTTCAGTTTAACAGGTCACTGAGGCAGGTCGTTGCCATGATCATCGCACAAGGTCACATCCGGAACCATCTACATAAGGTGGGGTTGTTACAAATCTCGCCTGAGCGTCGTTTGTGCAGGTGTTGAAACTGCAGCACATATACTACTCCTTGATTGCAAGGTTCTAGAGGCCAAAAGAATGAGACTTTTTGGACCTCGGCAACCAGATCAGTAGCTCAACCAAGACACCTTATACAAGATTCTGGAGCTCATCAAGGGCACTAGAGTCGGCTGAAGGTGAGTTATAGTGGTACACAAAAAGCTTTTATACTGACGTGTCGGGGTACAGGTCCTCAGTTAATCTCCCCACTAAAGACCGAGTGGTCATCAAATGCGGAGTGGAGCTGTGTTGAGTGGAGCGGAATGAAGATGAACGGCAACCAAAAGCGGAGTCTAGTCAATTTAAAAAACGGGTTTATATCTTTTAAATCTAAATATTTGTGCCTACTGAAACGGATTCTAGGAACTTTTATGTTTAAAAACCGTAACCTAGGTAACGAAAAATAATAAGTTTGGAGACGTGGTCAGTCTGGTAGGGGGAAGCGGGGTCAGCTTCAAAACCGAGCTTAGATAGAGTCGAAGCTACATGAATCGGAGCCCAGCGACGCCACTTCACTCAGCTTAGCTCCGTTACGTTTTCAGTGGCCCCACTTACATTAAAACAACAAGTTATATTTTGAATGCATAATCCGCTCCACTCAGAGCAATCCCGCTCCGCGTTTGGTGACCGCCCGACTTAAAACTGTTACACGGAATCATTCCGATACGAGAATATTAAAATCAGAACGAACATTTATTTTTATAAAAGCTTTGAATTCCGTTTAAATATAGCAATTTTTGAAATTTCGTTTTTACGATCATAACTTAATTTAAAAACTACATATTTTACATATTTTTTTCAAATTTTACTTAAAATTAACAGTGACTAATAGTCAATTCATTCCTCACTCCAAAACGAAATAGGAATGTTAACTTATGCCGACTTTACCTTCATTTTGTTACGATAATGAGACAAGTTGCGACTTTATTTTTAAATTTTGACCGTTTTACTGAGAAAGAGGATAAAAATCTATGTTTTCCGAAATATCACAGTTATTGGTCAAATTGTCGGAATAAGTTACGAGCGCTGTCTGGAATTAACTCTTAAGAATATACTGCGAGTCCTACTGTTCTTTGAAATACTTTAACACTTTACACTAGAAGCACCTAGACCTAGAAGCTTAGAAAGACCGAGAAATACCGCGTTCCTACTCCTGTAATTTATAGTATTTTTGCAATCAGAATTACTGCTTAAAATTTGAACTTTATGGTATATTTTGATGTATTAATTTCCCTAAATGCTTTTGTTAAGACAACGAATAGTCTACAGTTTGCTTTATAAATTCTAAGAAAATACTGAAACCGGTTTCGAGATAAGCGCGTCTTAGTTTAAAATGAGCATTTGATGAACGGCTGATCACCGCTCTATGGTCCGTTTCGTGTAATAGTTATGGTTCAGTTGATTTTATCCTCTCCGCTGCATAAGAATGGTGTACCAAACACATAGTTGTTTGCATATATTCCCTATATACAATACAGCGTCCCTTGTAAGCCTTTCTTTACGGCTGATTAATTGCCTATTGAGAAAAATGCGAAATATTCAAAAGCTCTTCTAGTGTACACCGCTGGTTTCCGTAAAGTCATTATATTACCGGGTCGTAACGGTTTAATTAATAGAGTATCGACCGTGAAAAATGTGTTTAATAACGGTTTTCATGTTCTCAGATCCCAACGAAAAACCAACTGGCCGATTCTTGTTGATTTTTCAAATATTTTCAAAAACATAATTGAATCTGGAAACGTTTGTGTGACATTTAACCTCATTTATTTTTAAAATTGTTACTTAATAATGGAAAATTTATGTTGTTCGGACGTGTGCTATCGTTTAAGTATAAATACGATACAGGACCTTTAGAGAGTATAGATCGAATCTCGTGCCCAAGTGCCTAACTTAAAACCTAAATATGCAACTGGAATATAAGCCTAGATGCCTAGCTTAGATTGAAATACTTAAAAAGTAAGGAGAATTACCATTGGTTTGTCCTTGAGTGGTCAAATCGGAAATAAAACTAAGACTTGCGTGTAATCAGGAAACCATTTCACCTGGAAAACGAAACGATACAGCTGACAAAAAACATTGAGCAGCTTTTAACGCCGATTAGGGGTAGAATTGGATTTTCGAAAACAAAATTAAGACAAAATGTTATGGAAATTTAAGATTCGAAATTGCCGTTATTTTGAAACTGTCGAGCGAATTTCGCTCCTTAATGAACTTTTCCAAGTTATTGCCATAACAAATCTTCAATCTATTACATTAAAAATACTAAAATAAACCACGATAACGTCGAAAAGTTTCTTAATTTTTAAGAATTTTGAAAGTTCAAATTGTTAATTTATGCATAATTGTTAATTTAACGATAATTACGACAGCGTAGTCGGATTCTCAAAGGAATTTTTTAAAAAATAATGAATTTATAAACATTTTTTATGGCCGCCATTTCGAAAGTTATGAACTAATGTTCCTGGTTAAAGTACTTATTCAAGCTATTACCAAAATAGATTTTCAATTTATTATATTAAGAACAGCTTACAAAAATAAAATCTAGCTGCGTCAAAAAAATTCTTATTTTGAAGGATTTTGAAAATTCAAAATGTTTATTTACTCAATTTCTAACACTGATGAAGTAAGTAAGATTTTAAAAAAAAATTTGTACGAAAATAGGTACGATTTTTAAAGATTTGAAATTTCTGCCATTTGGAACTTTTTGATGTATTTTGTTAGCTAATAAGCGTGTCAAACTATTACCATAATTGGTTTTTGTGCTAAGTTTACATCAAATCAAATTTGACATAAAATTTTGAACGTATTCGTTCAAATGTACACACACACACACACACACACACACACATATATATATATATATATATATATATATATATATATATATATATATATATATAAACTACCCTTCAAAAAGAGATCTTTTGCTCACAATTTCAAGGTTAATTTTTTTCTTCATCTTTGTTCTTGGTTTAAAACATATTTTTTTAAACAAATTTTATCGCCCATTTTATTTACAAATTGAATTTTTTACATAACTTCAATTGAAATTATATTGAATCAAACAGCTGTTGTACGAAATCAGCTGTTTAGAAGTAGTCACAATTATATTTCTATATATACAAGAGCACGTAACGCGCTAGATGTACTTTTATCTGCAATATGACATTGGCACGCATCACGCAAAATCCACCATCACATCCAGCCTTAAAACATTATACATGCTAAAATGTTACTGGACCGGTATTGGAAATTCTATGTTCCTCCAGCAAACGATCAACATTGTGATAAGACAACAACTAAACAAGGCATCGTGTAATCAGAAGTGAATGAACACATTTTTACAAATACGTTAAAGCAATTTTGCTAATTAAATACAGTACAACAGAAACCTCAACGCCTTGCAACACAGTCCATCCATAAATTTGTGTCTGTCGGCGATAGATTCGACAATAACAATATAGTTCTTGTTTTTATGTCAGAGAGTGCCGTTTTCCGTTCACCTTACCAACACACAACAGTATTGTCAAGTCAATAAAAATCCATTTGAAACATTTACGGCGTATAAAATAAACTCGTGCACTCTATGCTTATAAAACCCGATACCTGTACACTTGACAGTAGGGAGGTCCTTAAAACGGCCGGCGTCCTTTACTCAACCGTTACCGGCGTCTGACTTTAATATTTAATTAAGACCGACAAATCGAGCTAAATCCGTTTAACGGCCTACTATTTCCATTTTCATTAAGCACATCAACTTGTATACATCTTGCTGAAAGTCTAATGATAACCAAATTTGTTACGGTTTTTAAGACGTAATCAAATTTATGGTGAATCAACTTTCTCGTCCCATATATGAAATGATCGGCTCACAAAATAAATATAAATGTAATTAGAATCGGTATTTATTGCGTCTGTGGGTAATAAAAGCGCAACAGCTGTGCAAAGTAGAGTTAAGGAGAGGTTTGTATTCCTTATTGCAGCTGTAAGAAATGAAAGATTTTTAATGAAAAGTTATATCGATTTTAAAAATAAGGTTCATCTCATGTTTTATAGCCCTTATCGATGACCTGACTAGTTTCAATTATAAACTATGATTTACGTTTTAACAAGAACAAATCAGTTGACTTCCGTGTTTTTTTTTTTGTTTTATAACTACGTCGCGGACTGTACCTTGAGATTAAAATGCTCTTTTTGAAACGTGTTTCGATCCCAAAAATTAAAATTAACTTTTGAGTCGTATTGTACACCGCAAAAGATCGAGATACATAAGAAAACTTCCAAATTGTTGCTGATTTTTTTTAACACGTATTTGTTCGGGTCTACAGATTAAAAAATTGTTTCGTTTTGACAAAAATTATGTTTGTAAGTTATCCAAGATTTGTCTGACTAACATGTAGAAATTAAAGGAGAGAAACGTGGCCAATTTGAAAGTTTCTAGAAGTCTGTAAGTTGTATTTAATTCTTTATGTGCAAAAACTACATAATATTAGATCTAAAAGTATACCACAAATAGATACATTTTTTTAAAAAATCATTAAAATTTTACACCTTAACTACCGCCAAATATTTTTTTATTGGAAACTTCTAAGCCTATATGTTTACAGATTTGAGGCCATCAAAAATGCAATTTTCGTCAAATATCATAATGATCAGTTACAAAAAGACATGCGTCACCGACCGATAGACAGACGGAAGAACAAGCGAGTGACTGTAAAAATAAACGCTGCACACAGCTGCCGCGCTAACGTGAATTTTCCAAAAAAAATTCTTCATATTACCCTTTTTGTAATTCTCATTTCACCATCACAATCAGCCTTCAAATCTGCATGTCCTATCACTTTATACTTTCAAATCACATGCTGAATACAGAAATAAACCCTGACCGCTGTGAAAAATTTCTTAATTTCAAAAAACATTGAAAAGTCAAAACGTTAATTTATGCAGTACTTAATGCTGATTACGACGGTGAAATCGTATTAAAAAATAAAAAAAAGTTATTTAATTTAAAGATTTAAATGACCGCCATTTTGAAACTGTTGAACTGTTTTCAGGCTAACGATGTCGGTTATCATCGATATTTGTGCCCAGTTTAAATCGAATCGGACCAAAATTGCTAACGTGACGGTGCTAACACATGCACTTCTATATTTATAAAATTTCAACGACCCCGCCAAAAGTGATCCAGGGGTCACTTGCTCATCTTAAGGTCTGGGTTCTTACCAAGATGGCCGCTTCAATGGCTCTTTTTTCCTACTGAAATTTGCTAATAAATTTGTCAGGAATATTCTGAGAGTAAACGTTAATTTTGAGTCCTTATTTAAAAACAATCCTTTTCGACAAACTGTTAAAGGGTAATTTACTATTAAAATACTAATAAGTGATAATTGTACCGACCGACAGGCTGATGGACAGTCGGACACGATCTCGAATATATAAAGGCTTTGTCAACGGAAACATGACAGAATACTGATCGTTAGTGGTTTTTTATTTATTTTTGTGTTATTTTTTTAATTTCAAGTATAATAATTTACTAATAAACAAAATAATAGTTTTTCAAGTATTTGGGCTGTTATTTCAGTTTTCTCTTTTTAAATATAAAATCTATTCTTGTATTTTTTTTTTTTTAACGTCCGACTATTGTGCACACTTGGGCTAATGCAGACGATGGGATGATTTATAGCGTATGAAAATGCCAAGCCCTGGCCGGAAATTGAACCCGGGTCTTCGGGGTGAAAGCCCGCTATAAACTAGGTTACCGATGCGGCTATATTCTTGTAATTCTAGCAATACAGTCACCTACTTTTAAACCAACCGTTTAATTCAGAACAAAAAATAAACGAAGTGTAAACTGATAATTGACTTAAGCAGGCAACCGATCTTTGACCAGAGAAGAATCTCTTGCGTCTCAACGATTAATTTTAAACGAAAAGATAAAACAAATTTACAATCAGCTGTTACTGTTTGCAGTAAATCATAAGGAATGGCGCAGGATCAGCGGTCTAATGAGAGCACGGCAGTCGCTGCACCCACACGTCCTCCGGTAGCTGTTGGGGATAGATCTTGGTTCGTTAGCAGAAGAAATAGAACTAACTAGATCAGATATTAATACGCGACTCCTTGTGGTCAGGTATTGTGTGAACTTTGATTGCGTTAAGCACACTCGTTTTTTATTAGAACTTTATTGTTATTGAAATTTTAATTTACTGCTGAACGAATGTACCCTTTTACAGAAAATGTTCTAAGCTGATTGTCTAAAGCCATATGTGTAGGTGAACTGTTCAACTTCAGGTGAATCAGCTGTTTGTTAACATAGCAATGAATGTTTCGTTTCTTATGCGACAAATACAAAAACAAATGTAAATGTTGTACTGACAACTAACCATACTTTTTTTTTACTTTGCAAAAGTATGCTTTTAATTGAATAATAATCATATAGATAGATTAGTCTGAATAGCTGGAACACCGCTGAGGACGACTTGATCAGTTTTGCCAATCGCGGACATAAATAAACAAGCCAGATTGATTCACCGTCACATCCAATGCCATCTTGAACAGCATCAACATTAGCATACTGTACGATATATGCATCTCTCTTCACCCACGACGGACGTCCAATTAATCATTGGAATAAATATATATATCATTTAGTTTGAACAATATGTCATGCTCGCCGAAGTTTGCCTACTAATATTAATTAGGCTGTACGCCACACCTCCGTGCACTGATTTCACGACAGCGGAGTATTTATAGCCCGAGATGCACTGGAATCACCAGAACAAATCACTGTAGTGACGCGGTGACGTGCGCACGGTCATACACTAAATTATTAACAAGGAAGAAATACACAGCTTCACTGCTTTTTATTAACACATTCAATTTGTTACAGCGTTCATGTTTATGCAGACCTTACCATTAAGCGGTTAAATAAATGGTATGGCATACGGCACTAACTTTCTAGAATAATCGTGCGGCGATGAATTAGTCATTAAAACTTTGAAAGTTATTAGGCAAATCGTCAGGAAAACGATAAAATATAAGATCTTCTATAAAAAAGTTTCATAGCCAAACATTACTCACTTAAAGTCGCTAGTGGTAGATTAGATGTTTGAGGTTTTGCGGTCCTTGGCACGGCCGTCAAAGGATCTCATGCGCAACAAAGCCTCTTAGGTACGGTTCCCTCAAGATTTGAGCAGTACTAGCTCGTTCAGCATGTTCTTTTGGTCCTGGAAGCATCTTTTGCCCTCTGCTGGCCAGAATCATAGATACTATGGACCTGTAGTTTCCTCATACGTCATGCTTTGCCTACACTCTGTTTCTCCATTCCTACCCTGTTCACATACAAACTAACAACAGTGCTCCGTAATGGTTCCTAATAAGATACACTACACAGGGTCTCTAGTGTTATTTTATTTCAACTTATGTAAAATTACCCCTTTGAATAAATTTTCCTACCTGACAACCCTTCAGTTTTAACATGTATCATGTTTTAGGCTGATTTTGATGTTGGATTTTGCGGGACGCTTGATGCGAGAAACATGATTATACTAATATATAACAGTATATTTTACGTATTTTATATTAAATTAATTATAATTAAAAATGACTGTGTTTCCGCCGGTATGAAACCAGGGACCTTGCGTGTGTGAGGCAGACGTGATAACCACTACACTACGGAAATTACGAAGACGTTTGAAGTGTATAAAAGGAATCGTTAATTAAATCTTGGCAGTTATATTAAATGATCAGTCGTTTTATATTAATTCGTTACGATCAGCTGGTTTTCTTGAACAGCTGATAGGCTATAATAAGTTTCAGATTATTTCGTTAGGAACTAGCTATGTTATTTTGTCGTGTTTTCGAACAAAATTATAGTAATTAAAATAAAGAATGGAAGAGAAAACATGATATATGATTTTTATTTTTAATTCAGTAATTGAAATTGTCTAAGTCGGTTTTCCGCCAGCACTATCGTCGTTGCTCTATATTATGTTTCACCCAAAGTTTTGATCTATGAAAAGTCTTCTGCTTCTAGAGTTTCAACAGAAAGCCCTTTGGTATTTGGCGCTTCTGATAAGCTCGAAGTAATACAAAAAATAAACTGAATAATATTACTCATTTTCATGCGCAAATATTTTATAAACATTTTCAGCCGTTACTACCAAAAGTCTTGAATGAAAACTAAACTTAAATGTATGCAGTGTCAAAAAGTCAGAAAAATTAGAATGGAAGTGATTATATTCATTTGTGTAAAATGCATGTTAGAAATTAGATTCATTAATAAAATCTGGGAAAAGTGTTTAGGCTGAAGGAGGTTCAACATACACATATATTGCTAACAAAATTTTGAATTATTTTTTCAGAACCTTTAAATTAGCATAATAACTCTTTAAATAGTGGAAAATCAAAATCAAAAATAAAACTGGAAATAAGAGTACTTTTCAGTAGGTTATTGATTACGTGTTTCATTGCATTTGGCAATATGAATCAAAGTGATCAAAATTCACTTTCAGTGATCAATGTAAATAAATCTACGATCAAATAAATCAGGCTACGTGACCGCTTGCATTATCCTTCCACTTTTACCCGAGTTATACCTAATCCTGTTTTTATTTCGTAATTTATTTCCGAATTACCCACGACTCTTGTTATCGCTCTTTTGATTACATAAAAAAAATAACTCTCATTATTTACCCGAGGAGAGTCGTGCCGTGAAGTTACCCGTTGCCCGTTGCCGTGGCGGTGTGTGGGGGGGAGCAAGGCATCGTAAATTGTTTATAGCATTTCCCTTTTACTTCGCCCGGTGACGGTGCAGCCCAGATGATCAGCTGATTCTATTTTAAACAACAATTAAATACGTTAGGTGTTGCGGTAATTACGCGAGAGCGCTTCAGCTGTGCAATTATAAATTAAACAGTTATTAAAATTATAATTACAGGTGTTATAATTTATACAGGCGTTAAATTAGATTCACGTTCAGGAATGCTATGTGAAGTTCATTAAGTTCATCTTGGAATCGTTTTTTTTCCAGAAGTCACTAAACTTGCACTCCAAAGTGGCTGACGTTTAATACAGCCTCAAAGCCCGTACATTATGTAGACCTACAGAATAATTAAGATGAAGAAATTCATAATTATATAATTTTTTAAGAAAGTCAATAGAATCTAAAAAAAAACAGGTGGCAACAAAAAAAAACTAAATTATTTATACAAACGATCTACAAAAACATACTAAACAGCTGTTTCTAATAAACAGTTGTAGTTTGGTCATGCTAACTTTTATGTTATGTTTGTTATTATTATTTAAATAATAGCAGATGGAAAGTATAGTGAACCGTTGGAAAACGTTTAGACCAAAAATTTTAGAAAATGAATAAGTTCAACTGAATAAGTTATTTTTTAGTGGAGAAGCAATGAACAATATTTGAATTAAATAATCGTCCTAGCGCGTCTCGCTGACGTGATAGAAATCGATTTTCAAAAACTAACAACATTTAATAACTTTCTATATGCGAAAATCAAACTTGAGTTTGGTAACGGCTTAGTTCTTTCAAAATGGCGGAGGACCAAAATCATTAAACAATCTAAGCATTTTACCACAAACTGTTTTAAAGTCTGATTTCACCATTGTATTAGGCCTAAACATCTGCATAAATTAGAATTTCTAAATAACAAAACTTATTTAAAACAAAAATTAACCATGTCCATGATTACTGGAAATTTATCGAGTTTGTGATTTCGGATTTGAGTCTTACTTTGATTTTCTTTTAACAACTTTAAATGAAAAAAATTACACTTTTGGAACTGGGTGAGTTACAGAACGCGAAGCTTTTCTTATGATATCTTTGTTGAATATATAATTATTTTGAAAATATGTTTACAAATATTTTGTTTTGTTTAAATAAATAAATACCTGAACCTAGCTTAGATATTATTTACTGTAGTTATAGTAAACGATCAGCTGTTTTATATTAATTAGTAACGATCAGCTGATTTCATTGAACATCAGATAGGTTATAATAAGGTTTAGTTATGTTGTTAAAAACTAGCAATATTAACAACAATTATTATAACCACTTATATTAATTTCGAATGTATTATAAACTGTTACAACGTGCACGTGTTCTTCAACTAAGGCAAAATATCGAAACCAAAGCAACACAACGTGTTCATATATAATACGCGTGTACTGTTATCGAAAAGGATCAAGAAAAAGAATGAAACGAAATTCGTTTGCTCGTGTCCGTTCCATATTGTCGTTACATTCTTCCGTTACTTTAACGCTTCTCGCCAAAATTAAGATTAAAAGCTTCGCTTCGATTAGTAAATAAATTTAAATTTGTCATCGGTTCTAGAACAACACACATTTCATTCGGAGAATTCATTAAAATCTCTTTCTCTAGACTAATATAAATACTATGTTTAGAATATACAGCAGGTTTGATGTACACACGGAATTGGTTTACGGAAAACAATAAACAACTTAAAGGAATGGATCTCCAGCGTTGAAATCTCCGGGCAAAACCATTCAGTAACTTCAATAATCGTGTAACATTTGTTGCTAAAGTACAAGCGATCAAACATTGTATCACCTTACACACACACTGGCATGGCACAGCCTGTTGTATCAATCCTCTTAATGGTCGTCATAGCTTGTCCTCTGCACAACCAATCTTGAATTACAAAATAACTCAAGTGCTTAACCTATGGGATGTGTAATAACTTAATCGAATTTATTGATAAGCGAGTCAGAATAATTTTCTAACACGAAGAACTATGTAAGCTGTGGCTTTGTATTTGCTAACAAGCTTTATAAGTGTGTGGTTATTTAAATTATATGTGTGTCGAGATCAGAGGTGTTATATGTGAACTACGTAAGCAATAATATGTACTTGGTTTTATCAATTTAAATAGGAAAAATGTATGCCATTTGAGGAAATGGTATTTATTTCCAGAAATAAAATAATTGTATCTACTATAGTTATTTATTGAATATTTATCTATATATTTGAATATTTATCTATATAGTTATTTTGAATTTCTTTGTCAGAATTCGCATAACGTTAAATTAGAGGATAATTGAAAAAATAATGAAATATTAATGATATACTTGGTATTATTGAAGTGAAGCTTTAAATGTTAACGTTGGCGAGAGGAGTAAAAAAAAAGTCTGCCGAACGGATGAATGTAACGGAAATATGGAACGAAACGGATTTCGTCTCTTCATTTTTGTCTCTTTTTCATTCTGCTATTTGATACCAGTACACGCGTATTATATGAAAAATGTGTGTTGCTTCGGTTTCGGTAAATTTCCTTATTTGCGGAACTCGTGAACGTTATAACCGTTTATAGTGCATTTAAAGTTAATATGGATATTTTAATAATTGTGGTTAAAATTTCTAGTTTTTAACAACATACCCTGAAACATAATTTCAGCTTTTCAATTAAATCAGATTATCGTTACGCATATAAAACAACTGATATTTTACCGTAACTACAGTAAATAATATCTCAGCTAGGCTCACGTATTTATTTATTTAGAGAAAGCAAGATATTTGTAAACATATCTTCAGACTAATTATATATTCAGCAAAAATATCATTAACAAAACTTCGCTTCTGTCGGTAACTACTCGTGTGTATTTTTTTATTACTTTTTTCTACAGTACTTCGAATTTTTTAACTTTTGTTGTTTTTTGCAATTCAATTTCGCGTCACGGCGACGATAAACTTGCTGGTTTTCAGTGAGGAAAAATCGAAAAAATCACGTCCAATATAAGTAAAACTTTGTGTTCACCGCGTTGCTCTTTTCTGACGTGGAGGATAATTTAAAAAAAAATGTCTGACATTTAAATACGGTAAAGAATTCTCGTCAACATTTGGCTTACATTTTCACTTTCCATTCATTTATGAAATAATTCTGGGAAATGTTTAACAGCTTTCGAATGCAAACTGAGAAAACGAATAGATTCGATTGGAAAAACAATTTCAATGTAAGAAAATGTGTGTAATAATTCTGTACCATTTATTCAATAGAATTCCATCCAGTTTTGTTGAATATTTTAGGTTGACATTTATGAAATATATTACTGACAACAAAACGAATAATTTTTCAGAAGATCTAACTGAAGCCGTTTCGGGATATTCATGGTTGTTGCGCCAGTCTATGCGCAAAACTTTTAATTGTGACAATCGCCGACAGTCAAGCCGGAAGTCTTGGTTAGACCTTGAAAATAATCTATTTTACCTTAGACTAATTATTAACCTTTCTTTCCGCACAGATACGGGCACTCGAGCACGATTTCTTGGTGAATAATGCACGTGGCCATTCATCATGAGAGGTTCTCAGAATGTCGTTGTGTTTTAATGTATGTGCAAGTGACATTATAGAAGCGAATTTCCTGAACTATTTTTCTTTATTTTACCTTTTTATCGAAATTATATTTCTCAATCATAATCAGCATTAAAATCTGCTTATACTAGCACTTGAATCTTCTGAATTACACTGAAAATGCGAAAATGAACCTTGATAGCCGTCAAAAGCTTTCTTAATGTCAACGGATTTTTAAATTTTAAAATTTCAATTTACGCAGTTTGTAACGCTGTTTACGATGGTGAAATCAGATTGTCAAAAACATTTAAGACAAAACAGTTCGAATTTTTAAAAATATAAATAGTCGCTTGAACGAATTTTACTGGCTTAATGAACTTTCACAAGCTATTATCATAATCAATTTTTGTGCCACGTTTCAAACAAATCGAAGTAAAATTACAAGCATGAGCGTGATGAAGCACACACGCACGCGCACACACACACACACACACACACACACACACACACACACACACACACACACACACACACACACACACACACACACACACACTTTTGAAATGATGAAAAGTCAGGATTGGGCTCGATTGAAATTCGCTAATTTGGCCTATCTTATTCCAAACGAGTTTTCTAAATTAAATTTGAAAGTAGTAAAAACAAACATTGCCATACATTAAGGAAAATATGATTTTAATAATAGCTTTGACATTTTTGCTAATTAGAAAAAAATATTCATCAAACAAAAATCGTTGATCCTTTTTTACTGGCTTTACCCAGTCTATACTTGATCAAAAACACTTTAAAAACTTTAACTTAATATTAACATGTTCTTCACAGCATCTTAAAATAATACGACAATATGTACTTTTTTCTTAAGTAAGTACAACTGAAAATGTTCGAACGATTTTACTATAAGGCATACTTTCCAAAGTTTGTGTTTGATTTGATCACCAAAGTCTGCAAAGTCATTTCTAAACAATAGGCATTAAAGACTTTCAAAAACATAATTTTAAAGGCTATTTAAATATAACACACAGTTTTCCTCACGAATAAACAGGACGTGAAGGCGTGAAATGTCCCAATGTGTTCGCTACTATACAATAAGGATACTTCCATTTGTTGATCAGTACATTGGAGGTAAATTGCCCGCAAAGGACAGAATTTACAATTGATTTTCGTCTTTGAAAACTTAACAATGAGATGTTCCAAAACGGTTCATGTGAACAAGTTCTATTCCCACACTTTAGCCATTGATTCTGTTACCAATTACAGAGCTTTATTCTAGGCTTTGCCATTAGTTGCGCAGCAACCAGTTCCAAAGTGTCTGAAGGCATTGTGTGCCTGCTTGATTTTCTTACTTGTTATAAACTTTGATTCTAAATATATAAGGCATTGCTACGTTCTTAAACACCTATTCAAGTCTCCGTTAATTTAATGGCTGTACAATTTATTTAGCTCTCTCTCCTACGAGGCGACGAATTACTTACCACTCTCAGAGCGGAACTATTGAAGCCTTAGACGAAGTGAGAAAAGTTGTTAATTAAAACGTATTTATTGTTTTCTTCTTGTTCAAGTATGTTATATAACATTTTGACTTGAGCCTTCTTGTGTTTGTAACGTTTAAAAGTAAATTATTATAATTCAGACCAATTAAAACATACAGGTAATTTGTTAATATTTATAAATATTTTTGTTAAAGTTCTATATACAATTTTATAAAATAAATATGTATTTATAACCTAAATAAATTTTAAAAAACCTAAACAAATTAATGAAATTTAAAATCTTATTTTCCATACTTTTTTAAAAAATAAAACTGTCTTTAAACGGAACAAGCGCACTTTTTATTAGAGGAAAACATCACGCTTACAAATTATTAGTATTCTTGAAGTAAATTTAGTCTACCAGTGAGCTGATCGTTCCTCAGTCTTCTTATAAACATATTTAATTATATGTAAAGATTAGTTGAATGATTTAATTTTGTACCTCACCATCTAGTATAAAGTATTGTTAGAACGTTTATAGTTAAATATATCTTGCAAATGTTTTACAGAAAAGTTTATTAATAAATGAATCACAGTTATTATCATTAAGCGTTGGATAACATGTTATACAAGATTGATGTTTCATATTTGCAAATGATGTAGATAAGTGTACATTTTCTTTAATACCTTCCTAGTTAGCAATAAGATCAGTAATATAATTAGACTCCAACAACGAAAATTAATTTAAATATTTAAAATTTTCTTTTGTGTAGTCCATCCCTCCGACTGCTAAACATTTCAAGCTGAGCACTTAAACAACCAGGTCCGCAGACCATTGGTACCTATAATTGTAATCTTCGCAACCTGGTTCGCTAGCTACTGTAGGCTTTTACTTCAAAGTGCTGAACTAACAATGAACCCAAGAACTTGAGCTTTTGAGCTGAAGTTAATTCATGAAATAATATATTATAAGGTGTTCTTAAAAACACAGATAATGGTAATAATAACAAAATTCACGCGAATTACAATTTGTCATTCACGATCATTCATTATTGAACAAAGTAACGCTAAATGAATCGGTTATTTACTATAAAACCTTCGAACAACTGGATGGGATAATATTAGTTTCCGTAGAGTATTTATACTATGGTGTATCCTATATACTATATTGATGGATTACTGGCGATGAGCCGCAAGATAAAAAATTTAACAATACGTGAAGTAATGGATTTTACTCCATTTTAGACGACATTAAAAGAAAACATCTTCGATCAACGGATGGACGAAAATCGATTTCGCAAACAGATTCTAAAATGAAAACCACATGGTCGTTGAAAACGAGGAAGAACGAGAATTAGTTGGAAAAAAGGAATTGGTAAGGAAGTGAAAAAGAGGGGATTGGATTGGAGCGACAGTAAAAAAAATGGAAAACAAGGAATTGAAAGACGCCGGGGAACCTTTTAAGTCGTAAAGAAGAGATAATATTTATAATTATTTAAGTTTTAGACAATTTGACTGTAGATGTCATACTAATTTTCCTTTGATTAAAAGGTATTTTGTTCGAAAATTAACAAAACATATCAAAACGAAACACAAAATACAATATTACACATTCCTGTGGCTTCTAATCTAACAACGAACTAGTGTGTTAAACCACCTTAACACTTGTAAAACTGTACAAGTCGTTGCTAAGTGTGGCACTTCTGTTTCCTTGGCCATTACATGCATGCATCTGGATCATATTGCAATGCCTACTCTGGACTGCGGCACGTACGTTCTTGCTCACGTAAAGTAACGTGCGATTATTAGCTTCTTGAGATTAACCTAAGTTACAGCAAAAACATAATGTCACGTACAATAATGGACGCATCGCGTAGCTCTGTGTAACGTGTTTTCTGAACACCGATATCTACTGACGTGTAATCACACATACAGGTTACATCCTTGTAAATACTAATCCATTAATAATTATTTAATTACGGAGTTTATATTTGTTTTAGTAAATTAAAATTATCTTTGTTGGTGAAATTTTATATTATTTACAGTGTATTATAATAATACATATCAAAAGCATTGTCCTGATTGACTGATTCATAATCAACGTACGGCCAAAAACTATAATAGCTAGAGACTTTAAATTTCTGAAGTATTTTAGTACCCTTATGTAGTGATGGATGCACTGAGAAAAGATTTTCCGTACTCAACATTTAAGAGATAAAAATGGATAACTTTAAAACACAAAACAATTAAATACATTTTTCACCATTTTCCAAAATTCATACTTTTAATGGGATTAAAAGAGCGTATAAAATGTACTAAGGGGATATAAAAATTTGCATTAGAAAACATATATGTTTATCGTATATTCTAGACGTTTATACACTGAAACACAATTAATAAAACACGTGTTTAAGCATTTGTTTTTTCAAAATTAATCCTCTAAAAGAATAAAAATGTAAAAGGGAGATATAAATGTTTGCATTGTAAAAAAATATTTTTGAATTAGTTTTTTTCTAGACTAACGTTCTAAAACAGAAATTATGAAACACATATTTCAACGTTTCCGTATTTCAGGGTAACTAAGTGGTATAAAATTTGCAATTAGGAAAAATGTAATTCGGAATTTTTGAAACTAGACTTGACTCTGAAACATAAAAATTGAAACGCGTATCTCACATTTTTGTTATTTGCCTCGATAAACTGATAGAAAGAGCTACAAAATTTTCAATGGAGAAGTAATTATCATTCGTAGTTTTCCTATTACGAGTTTTTGGGCATTCTAATTTGAATGCAACTTGTTTGAAATCGACAAAATATATCATACCCATGTGTGTGTGTGTGTGTGTGTGTGTGTGTGTGTGTGTGTGTGTGTGTGTGTGTGTGTGTGTGTGTGTGTGTCCAAATTATAAACATGGTCCAATTTATTACCAGCGACCAATGTGGGTCGCTGTCTACTTTAAATATAATGTTTCAAATATTGTTTTGGTTTTATTAATATATATGATTTTATATTTATAAATTATTACATTACTGATACAGTTTACGTTTCGTGGGCAATGCTAGTTATATTATAAAGTAATTTTGCCTTCTGATTGGATGAAAAAATTAGACTACAATTAATGTATAGATTAATTCATTAATTAAATTAATAAATTAAATTAATTAAATTAAATTAATTAAATTAAATTAATTAAATTAAATTAATTTAACTAATTAATACTACGCGTGATTCAAGAAAATTGTCACGTGGCTTTAAAGAGGTTTTGTGGTAACTTTTATTCACACATGGTTCCGAATGTAGTTTGTACCAAAGATTTTCATTAATTGTCAGCTAGGTTTACGTTTGCCTTTCCTAATAATACTGTTGGTGTTGGTACATTTCCTGAAGTACGCAAAGATTTATTACGTCAGAAAAATAAACAACACATCTTTAGATAATCACTGCACGCAGCTGTCTCGATGACAACTTGATGGAAACGAATTTTTAAATGTACTTTTTTCATTACACCTTTTTTTTGAATTGCTATTTAACCGTCATAATTACATTGAAAGCATGATCATGCACCCTGACCGCTGTCGTACTCCAATTCTTAATTTCAACGAATTTTTAAAAAAAATTAAATCGCATAAAACGATTTTTTATTGAACTAAAATTGCAAACCAACAGAAAATGTTGTTTCCTGAAAACGTTACCTAGAGTTCACAATCGGTGCTCATTCCAAGATATAAGCCTTACTATGACGGCAGCTCCGATAGCTCATTTTCAATGATGATTCGCTAATAGTTATGAACAAAACTCAAGGCCGATTTTTTCACAATAAGAATACTATAATTTATTTATTCTTATAGATTAAAACAAAATAGTACAAGTACGGTTGTGAATGGTGGTTGTAAATTGTACAAACAATTTAAATGGTGAATTGTTAAGTCTTTAAAATAAATAAATTAGACTACTTTATATGCAATATTTTTTGCAATTGGTTCTGCAGGTAAACACATACATTGTTACAAAGACAAACTATTTCAGATACCATTAATAAGGCTCTCATTATGATGCACTGCCTTTGTGATTGTACTTCCAAATTGCTACAAACGTGCGAGTTAATTCTAACAGACAAGTACAATTATCAAATTACATTAATATAATTAAAACCGTACTTTTGTAATTAACAATAGCACTGAATCAGCCATTTTAATTAAAGCTCGGATATAATTCAATTGCAAAAAACTCCTGCAGAGTGGATGATGGAACCGCCTCCCGGAAAGGGCAGCTGCACCCACATCCCATGTAACCAGACGGCCGGCCAGGAAGACAGAAGACAGAAGTAGGTTGACAGATTACCGCTGGTCGAAAGAAATATTTCGTACTAGAGGACAGAACTATATATTCAATTAATACGTTGTGTACAATGATTCTGCTCGCGATTTTTTCTCTCGGCCGCTCCGCTTGCAGCTGAAAATGTTAAAAAAACATAACCTCAATGTTAATACAACGAAGAAATTACGATTATCTCAAACTGATGTTATAATTCATACAAAACCTTTGAGTTGTTCAATTTTAAAAAAATATTTTTTTAAATATAATTTTTTCGTGAAAAATGTGAATATCAAAAACCTACGGAAAATTTATAGCAGTTAATCTACATTTGTACTTATTAGAGTGCGCTATACAGTTCCGGGCTTAAGCAACCATTACTTATCTTCCCATAAGTGTGCTAATTAAAAAATCATTTAATGACTTTTAGTTTTTACAAAGTAAACTAAACTCAAACCTGTGCACAAGTCAAAGCCGCGAACTGCTCGCTGCAATACCGACCGAGCTACGGAATTCCCAATTAAACTTCTTGTTGAGTTTCTTTAATTACTTTTTTTATAAGAATTTTAACAGAATGAAATACCATATTAATTAATTTAATTTGTGAAATAAACTCATATTGTATTGCTTACACTTTGTTTGAAATACAAAATAATCTTGTAATGTTTTTAAGTACACTAATCAACATTGAAATGCACTTCTATTATTAGAGAATATTCATTGAAAAATAAATATATATGCTTAACGTCCACGACTAATGACGACCAGAGACTAACGTTAAGGAAGAGCGTATGCACTACAGACCCCAAAATGCATACTTCATAATAGGTTTCCGCTAGGAGCACTACACGCTCTTTAGCGATAAGTGGACGGAGTCATAAACATTTATACTGACACACATTCAACAGATTTCACTTTTAGTGGAAGTTAGACATTATGTAGGCCTATACGTATAACAATAATGTCATTATATATTACGCTTTAGCTTTTAGTTTCCTACTTTATGTTTGGTACTATAAGCAACAGTAAACATTAAAATTTTTGTGACTTTCATTAAATTATCGTTTTATATTGTGTAATGCTCAAAATTCACTGTTAAATTACATATTTCAAGGACACAGCATGAAATTGTAATAAAGTTTATTTTTTAATTCTTTTCTTAACGTTCATACTTTATGATATCAGTTAGACTAATGGAGGCGAGGGATCAGCGTCAATAAATACAGAATCTATAAGAAGGACACTCTTGCCTGTAAAAGTCAGCACATTTTTTCGGCCGAGAATGCTACTTGGATTCCCCGCCGACAGACAGCGCTGCATGTTTTTTTCTGAACTTGTAGCTCAGAGAAAGATAGAAATAGGGGTTACGGCATTCTCTGTCTCGCTCTTCCTACCAACAACTGAGGGGTTGAGCGAAAATTTATCGTGTTTTCGTCCCAGGTCAACCTTCCTAAACTTTCGTTTTCATTACGGCAGTGAGCCTGTCTATTTAATACAAAACATCGGTTTCTTCCTTTCCTAGACCACCAGTTCCACAACGACGACATCGTGATTTTCTGAAGTTGAACTATATATTTGACTGAGTACTATTTTATAAATTTAACAATAATATTTAGTAGAACCTTAATTAATGTGCATGCATTGTAAACATTTAAAATTAAAGAAGTTTAAAACATGTATAAAATAGCATATTTTGGATCAATTACTACATTGTTTATTTCATCACATACTATTCCTAAAATATTTTAAGTAGTGCTGTCCTACATAATAAACAAGAAGTTGGCAGAGTATTAAATAAGAACCCAAATGAGAATTAGAAAAAAAGTTTTTTTGTTTGGAGTTATAATGAAATTAGATCTGGTTCACATGCCATGTTGTACCAAGTTTATAAAAATATCATTTTTACAATTTTTAACATAGTAAACTATAGTGCTAAAAAATTATTTTGCTATTCAGTTTTTCTATTAATATATGAGATCCTAAAATACGGAAAAGTAAAAGAATTATGTTGCATACATATCATACTATAAAGATTGATTACAAATTATGTTCTCAGTCTTTTGGAAATTATTCCTTGAGTCAAAATTTAAAAAAAATTCCAGTAATCATATTTATGAAAAAATTTTCTTTTTTTCGATTGTCTGGTCTGTCTGTAAAATTCTCTAAAGAAAAAACAAAAAACTGTTATTTTATTTAACACAAACATAAACACCAGGATAACCTACTGTTGAAAACAAATATCGGCATTAAAATCCGCATAAATTAGCCTGGATTTATTTTTTGTTTTTTCCGGTTTAATTCGGAACCGTAAATTTGTTTAGTAAAAATTTGCTCATTGACTTCAATTATTAACCTACAAATCTGAACCTACAAAAATCCAGTTTTCTTAAAGCTCCAGAACCTGGTATTTGGGCTGAGAACCTGGTACTCATACATTTTTTTTTTTTTTTTTTTTTTTTGAGTAACTACGGATTATATGGATTATATTTTTGTGCACAATCATCAACCTGATTTTTTAAAAATCTGATTTTAACATTTTTCTGGAGAATTATTTCAAAAACCGTTTTTTGAACCGAACGCTTTCAGAGCACCTGACAAAAAAATAATAATTTCTGTTATTGAACCAAAAATAAAAAAAACATATATCATTGTTTTCTCTTCCCTTTTATTTTAATTGCGATAATTTGTTCGAAACACGACACATGATTTGGTATTTTTTTCTTAAAACTTATAATTATATGCATTGTATTTTTTAAATAATATTTTTTTAAATATTAATATAACATTTATTTGTTATTGTTTATATAATTTCAGTAATATTCATTTTATTTTCATTACTTATAAATACATACGCTATTAATATCAATACAATTTGTACACTCGCATCACGCGATGCGCACAACCTGCCCTAAAACATGATACATGTTAATTTTGATAGAGAAAATACTTTGAAATCGTATGAGGTAAAAATTATCACAAGGTTTTCTGCTTATGTAACTAAATGATTTCAGTTCAAAACGCGCTACTGACTTTAACTTTTTTGATTGATCCATGTTTATTTTTATAAAATTATGTATATGAAAAACAATTATTGCAATTATAAATTATGCCATTATACCATATACCGGCCCGCTTACCACACAAAAGTTTTTATAGCGTGTACAGTTAAAAATATATTGCATAATAAATTTAATTATATATATATATATATATATATATATATATATATATATATATATATATATATATATATATATAAATCACAAGTCAGAATAGACCTACATGACGCAGAAATAGACTCAACAGACATTGAAGACAGGAACGCATACAAAAGAAAGATGCTCGGTTGGAAGATCACAGAGAATGAAATCCCAAAGAGAGCAGGGGTAAAATGGACGGAGGGGCGGAAGAGGATCCATGGGGACAGGATGAGGGAGTGTGGAGGATTAAAAGGAAGGATGAGTCGGAGTGCTTTGCGTGATCCAACAGGGTCTATAAGCAAATAATAATAATAATAATTATTATTATATATATATATATATATATATATATATATATATATATATATATATATAATCTTAGTATATAAAAGAAGAAGTCCTGACTGACTGCTTGATTCATAATCAACGCACAGCCAAAACTATTAGCGACTTGAAATTTTCAGGGTACATTTATGTTACCATATAGGCATGCATTAAGACAGGATTTTTCAAAAATTTTATTTTAACGCATTAAACTACTTACGTTATTAGTTCAACTTTAATAATCAACATACAGCCGATACTATTATAACTAGAGACTTGAAATTTTCAGGATAACTTCTTATAACAATATCGAGGCGCACTATTTAAATTGCCACTTAACCTGAATACTATCAAAACTCCGAAATGTAATAATAATAAACAATTAAATATGGCAAAAGTTTTAAAAGAATGCAAGCTCATAGTTTAGAATGAAAGCCCAATGCCACATAAAAAAGGATTTGAAGCTCTAAATAACTGTCTAAAGGATATGAAAAATTAAAATTTAATAATGGGAGTTACAGTACTTCTATCTGCACATTTTCGACAAACAATACCAGTTACACCTAGGGGAACACGGGCTAATGAGACTGTAACATGTATCAAAACTCCATATTTGTGGCCTCAGATAATGAAACTCTCTCACAAAAAATATGCAAGTACATTTAGGAAGAGACAAGATTGCTGGACAGTTTTCTGAACTTCTCTTAAAAATAGGAGATGGAAAATACCCAGAATCTGATGGAAAAATTACATTGCCACGAAACTTATGTACAGTAGTAAGAACTTTAAAAGATCTTACACATAAAATATATCCTGGCATCGAAAATCTCAAAGAGATATCTACAGAATGGTTATGTGAGAGGACCATTTTAACGTCAAAAAATGATACAGCAGCAGAAACGAAATATTATTATACTCTATCCAAGCAGAAAATATGGAATACAGATATGTAAATTCAGTATGGAAGTAGATGATGCAATTAATCATCCAGCTGAATATCTTAACTCGGTAAAGCCTCCAGGATTTCCACCACATACGTTAACATTAAAAGTTGGTGCTCCAATAATGCTTCTGAGAAATCTTAGCCCACCTAAATTATGCAATGGTACACGTTTACGTATAACTGCTCTCCAAAAAAACCTGATAGAAGCTGAAATTATACTGGATCTGCAAAAGGTGAATCAGTTTTGATTCCTCGAACATCAATGATTCCTCGCACATCAAAACATTACAGAATGTTTTGCTATGACGATATATAAATCTCAGGGTCAAACCTTGAAAATTGCAGGGATTGATGTAAGAGAAGACTGTTTTTCACATGGACAATTTTATGTGGCATGCTCCAGAGTCAGCACACCCGCAAATTTAGTTAATTTAGCACCAGATGAAAAGACCTCAAACGTAGTTTATAAAGAAGTTTTAAAATATTTTTTAAAATAAATTGTTATTTTTTATAATTTTATACTTTTTTGTATTTTTTTAAACTGTACAGTTATTTGTATTTTTATTTATTATTATTATTATTGTTATTAATCTATTGTTGTTTTTAGGTTTTAAAAAAAAACAAGAACTGTAAGGGCTCGGAAAAATATATATTTCTATACACATTTTTTTCCAAGCTCAAATAAAAAAAATGTCTTTCAATGTGATAATGAATGATGATTTAGAATAATAAGAACGAGGTTTCTTTGTTTTTTGCTACTGATATTATCATTTAAAAATTATTAAAAATTTATTGTCCATTATCTATTAATTTATTTTTAATATCTATTCCAATAATTCATAATCAGTTAGAAAAGAATAAACTACAATGAAATTTATATATAGTGTGAGAATTTAAAATTGCGCGGGTGAAGCCACAACGGGGCACGCTAGCATTAATGAATGCTATAATTATATCTATTAATGATGTATCTATAGGCCTATAATAATAACAATAAAAATGGTCGCCATTATACTACATACCAGCTTATCTAATACAAAACTGTTAGAGCTTTTACAGTTAAATATACTTACGTTGCACAAACTTTGAACAAGATTATCTTTAATGTATATAAATAAAATTAATAATAGCCCTATCCTTAAATTATAATTAACGCTTTTATACTACTTAACAGTTCAATATATATTGCACATACTTTGTACAAAATTGTTCTACAATATTATGTGTATAGGCTAAATAATATCATTAATAATTATTTAAATTATTAATAAACATTATTGTTACTTGTCCAGCTCAAAGTTCAATTGTTAGAGGATTAATAGTTATTGGAACCATTGCCTGAAATATTAGCAAATCAGACATACATGCTAAATTTTATCTAAACAGCCAATTAGTCACAGAAACAAACAGATACAGATGGACAGACATCCAACCAAAAAACATTTCTTTGGACCCTGGTAAAATATACCAACCAACATTTAAAGATAAATTTTTTACGATCACCGAACCTTCTTTTATACTTCATTTAGGCAGAGAGTAAAAACATTTTAATAATTTTTTCTTTTAGTTTCATTCACAAAGCTTTTATTATTTACAAACAGTTTATTAACATACAGTGTTAGTCAAAAATATCGGGACACCCGAATAACTTTTTAGTTTATTAATGGAGAAAAACTAAATGCATGAAATGATTATTTATGAAATGATTATTTATGATGTACTTTTTAGTACATATAGTATGGGGGTAATTGCAGATTTTGGAGGCCGAACAAAGTTTCCTCATGCACTGAAATGTACATCTTTATGTCTTCTAAACGCTTAATAAGTTTGGTTTTTCTCCATAAATAAACAAGAAAAGTATGAGTCACGACAACATTTGACCAATCCTGTATATTAATATAACTTACTGTTCAGTGACAGAACCGATGATGGCGGGCGGAAAGAGGTTCATTACTTGTTTGCAAATATAACTTTCACAAGTTGACCCTGTAGTCATAATTTTCCAAACAGGTCAAGCGTTAGGGTAGGATTTGGAGAGGGAAAGACAGAAGACAGACAGCGAGAGAGAGAGAGAAAGAGAATGCTCCCCTATACCTATCTCTCTCTGAGCTGCAAGTTTAGAAAAAAAACAGGCAGCGCTGCCTATTGACGGGGAATCCAAGTAGCATTATCGGTCGAATAAAATGGGCTGACTTTTCCATGCAAGAAGTGTCCTTCTTATAGATTCTGTATTCATTGGTACTATGGAACGTATTTTAAAGACGTTATTGCACGTATTTATTTGAAACTTTTCAAATAGCATAAGATATTTCGAGTATACTAGGATTATACAGTTATAATTAAAGTATAAGTCTGAAAGCAATTAATTGTAAACCATAAAATTCAGCCGCCTCGGTGGTCTAGTGGATAGCGTACTAGGCTTTCACCCCGAGGACCCGGGTTCGATTCCCGGCGAGGGCTTGGCATTTTCATACGCTATAAATCATCCCATCGTCTGCATTAGCCCAAGTGTGCACAATAGTCGGACGTTAAACACCAAAAAAAAAAAAAAAAAAAAATGTAAACAATAAAAAATAAATCAAGTATTTATGCAATTACGTTTATTAAGTTGAAGATATGTGACCAATTTAGCTATAGTGTAAAAATCTTAATTACATAGAATGAAATATACTAAAGAAATTAATTTTTAATTTTTTTATTTTATAATCACACTAGCTGTTACCCGTTGCGGCTTTGCCTGCAATTATAATGTAAGCAATAAAATTTATAGTGGATTTTCAAAATCAGAATAGGTCATTTCATTTTAATATATTGCTATATACAATATTATATGATTTATGGTTTTCGGCAAAGACATATCAATTTTTGCTACTCGATACGCTAAAACAGGGTTATGTCATATTTTAATAAAATACAGTATTATTAAAAAGTCATTATTATACAATTAAACTGGAATAGTATTGTGTTTATCTCAGATACCTAAAACGTGTTCACACCAAATGTAATCTCATTTGGTCCAGTAGTTAAAGTGTATTTGAATAACAAACAAATAAACAAAAACAAACTTTCAGAAATACTCGTATAATATGATTAGCTGTTACCCGTCACGGCTTTGAAAGCAATCATAATAAACATTAAAGATCATGCATTACCGTGTTAGGACCAACAACCGTGTTAGTTAAGTTTTGGAGTACTGTTTAAAAAAAATTAAGGTTTTTTTCCTGCATCACCGTTTAACCCAACAACCGTGTCAGTTAGGTTTGGAGTACTCTTTTTAAAAAAATAAATAAAAGTTTTTTTAATGCTGCACCGTGTTAGGCCTAACAACCATATTAGTTTGCTAATGGAGTATTCTGTAAAAAAATATAAAGATTTTTCACGCATCACTATGTTAGGCCTAACAACCGTGTCATGATATGTAGCCTAGTATTTAAAAAAAAAAATATAAAGGTTTTTGACGCATCACCGTGATAGGTCCAACAACCGTGTCAGGATATGTAGTACTCTTTAAAAAAATATAAAGGTTTTTTCACGCATCACCGTGTTAGTTAAGTTATGGAGTACTCTTTAAAATACATATAAAGTTTTTTCCATGCATAACCGTATTAGGCCCAACAACTGTGTCAGTTAGGTTATGGAGTACTGTTTTGAAAAAAATAAATAAAGGTTCTTTTAATGCATCACCGTGTTAGGTCTAACAACTATGTTAGTTAGCTTATGGAGTATTCTTTAAAAAAATATAAAAATTTATCACGCATCACTATGTTAGGCCTGACAACCGTGTCAGTTAAGGTTTGGATACTCTTTAAAAAATAAAGGTTTTTCACACATCACAATGATAGGCCCAACAATCATATCGGTTAGGATATGTAGTATTCTTTAAAAAATATAAAATTTTTTACACATCACCGTGTTAGGCCTAATAAACGTGTCAGTTAATATACTTAGTATTCTTTTAAAAATTTAAAGGTTTTTTCACACATCACCGTGATAGGCCTAACAACCGTGTCAGTTAATATACTTAGTATACATTTAAAAAATTTAAAGGTTTTTTCACACATCACCGTGATAGGCCTAACAACCGTGTCAGTTAGGATATACAGTATTCTTTAAAAAAATTTAAAGGATTTTTTACGCATCACCTTGTTTGGCCTAACAACCGTGACAGTTAGGATATGTAGCCAAATAATCTTTAAAAAAATATAAAGGTTTTTTCACGCATCACCGTGTTAGGCCTAACAACCTTGTCACTTAGGTTATGCACTATTCTTTTAAAAAATGGGTTTCCTATCACCCAAACCCGTGTTAGACGTATTTTTATTGTTTTACTGATCTGTAGATCAGTAAAACAATAAAAATACGTCTAAAATCAGTACAACACGGTACCGATTTTCGCCGGTAGCAATTTTGAGGTTATGTTGGTCACTTTTATTTTCGATTTTTATCGTACTTCTCCTGTTTTCATATTTTGGATTTTTGCTTTTGGGCACATAATAAAGCATTTTAGTAAGAAAAATATCGAAAACTCCAATAGATGCTGCACTGCATATTTACCATTTTTTCATATAATGTAATTACACAAATATATATACTACCTTACAATTAAAGTATCCTAATAAAATTGTATATAATATATATATATTCTGCACTCTGCTTTAAAAACATTGAATAGTCTTAAATGAAAAATACCAGATTGTGATTATTAGATGAAAATGTAACATTAAAAACAATAATTTTGCAATAAATAAAACATAGATTAAGATTTGTAAAATGGTATTAGATCTATGTCCATCTCAGGTGCCTAAATCTCATGTTCAGTAAACAGCAATTAAACCAAACTATAGTTAACAGATGTTACAAAACTAAAAACTGATAATTATTTTGGGCTGGGTAAGTAGTATAATGACGTTTTTTTAAAACGGGAATAGGCCTATATGTATCTCTGATACTTAAACCATATACTTACCAAATTTCATCTCAATTGGTCCAGTGGTTAAAGCGTGATTGAATAACAAACAAACAAACAAACACACAAACTTTCAGAAATATAATATGAATTAGATTAGATATAATTTTTGTGTATATATTTTTATATTTTGTGTTTTAGCAGTCTTATTTTTTATTTTTTTAAATAATTATATTTATTTTACAATTTTCAGGAAAATGTTGATGTTTTATTATAGAAAAGAAGCGTGAACTCTGTCCAACTGAAATTTGATTTTTTTTACAATTTAAGTTCAGAATTGAGAGGAGATTATTATTATTTTCTCGTGATCTGTCTCTCTCATTGCGTTTTGATTTGTCTGTAATTTTGAAGTTTCGTTTTGACTTAAAGACAGCAGTGACATACACATTGCTTGTGTTACTTTTAACTTGATGGAGTATTTCGTAAGAATTCGCCATTTTATTTCTACTACCAAACAATAAAAACAAATAAACAAATCGTACCACCAGTGATTTTTAAGATTTTGGTTCAAGCGATAAGAAAACTTTCTTACACAAATTTCCAACTTTTAAGGTTTGTATTTATACAAAGAAACTTTAATACGTCTACTGAAAACATAGAAACATTAGCTTATAATTTAATAACAAAATTTAAAAATAAATATTGGTCACTATAGCCTATTGAGGGTTTTGTCCTCCTGATGGAGATATATCATATGCATTCCAGTATTCTTCAACCGTACTCTTAGACTTCTTACCCAAAATTGCTGCCTGTTAAAGCACCTTAATTTAGACTGTGTGTAGAGTGAACGTTAAACCGTCTCCTAAACAGGAATTAAACCCGAAACCTCTTTATAGACCCATTAAAGTTCTATATTTATGTAATCGAAATTTTATTTCTTAGTTAAAAATAATGAAATAGTTTCGGAATTATTTAATTTATGAATTGAATTTAATGGGATGATTAACAATTCGTTCATTAGATTTTTCTGAGTGACCGTAGGCTCTAACTGCAGCTGCCGGGTGCTGTTAACGCCCATGTGCGGGCTGGTGCGGACGCGCTTTCTGCTGTAACGCCATTCTATATAACATTTTCAACTGATATAAGTAAACTTTATTCTACTTAAAAAATTAAAAATGAAAGATAGATTGTTTTTCTCATTGACACTAAACAATTTATTAATATGTTTACCCTTCTAAGCCGAGTAATTATAACAGTGTGGTTATTAGGAATTCGAGTTATAAATACATAAATATAGCGTTATTTTTTAGGTAATATTTATTACTAAATCGTTATTGAAAAATGAGCTCTAACATTCTTGAAATTTCGAGAAGGCGTTTAAAGTTACACACACACACACACACACACACACACACACACACACACACACACACACACACACACACACACACACACACACGACTCTCTGGCACTACCCCAGAGTGTGGGACTCAAATTAAGTTCAAACTCAAGCTCAAACCCAAGTTAAGATATATTGTTACCCACTAAAAAAAATCACCAAAAGTATTCCTCTTCTCTAAACCCCCCTCCACGGAACTGCCGCCAGGCATTACTTCGTGGTGTGTGTGTGTGTGTGTGTGTGTGTGTGTGTGTGTGTGTGTGTGTGTGTGTGTGTGTGTGTGTGTGTGTGTGTGTGTGTGTGTGTGTGTGTGTGTGTGTGTAAGTTTTATTACTCTCAATTTTGCAAATTTGTTCAGATTTTATTCCAACTTGACACAAACATCGATTTTTAAATACATTAGACAAGTTCTTTCATCACCAAAATCCCTTCAAATATTTCAAATTACATACATATCATATAAAAAATATTAATTTTCATTCATACAATGTCTTACAAATCTTGTTTTACCAGCGTTACTAGCGCTGGAATTTACATAAATTAAAATTTTCATTTTTTAAATTTATTTATATTATTAAAATGTACGTTGATGTAAAAGTGAACTGGATACTTTGTCGTCATTAAGCAAAAAATAATGAATTATATGCTGAAATTTTATTATATTTAAATGATAATACGTTTAATATGTTCCTAATTATGCCTATTTTTTAAAATCAAATAATGCGCAAAAGTTTGAAAATGACAAGTCATTTTTTTCTATATCTTAAAAGTATCATTTCTTTTTTATGTGTCACTTTTTTAATCCTGTCGTAATTAGCGTTAAAATCTGCATAAATTATTATTTTAAGTTTTCATAATCTGTTATAATATATAATTAGTTATTCGGCGATTAATGTTCATTTTATTATTTACGATTAAATATGAAACATAAAAATGAAAAAAATGTAATTTTATTGCTGGGTATTTTGGTGAAAGCAAATATTGTCAATAATGTGTAATGTAAAAAGTGATTTTTGGAAATTTGCATTATCAAGTTAGCGAGTCAGCTGTGTGCACGATTAATTTTTACAGTACACCATTACTGTGTATGTAACATTAAAATTTGTTAAATAATTTTTCTCAAAGTAAGTTTCCTTTTTTACTTTGAATCTATACATAGAATCTATATATAGATTCTGTATTCATTGTAAGCGTTAACGGTAAGGGAAAAGCAACGGCAGTAACCGCGGCTAGAAGTGGGCAGCAGAATGACCGGTGCTTTAGCCACACCGACCACCGAGTCCCCTATTATTTCTAATGTAAGTGCGGCCACTGAACGCGTAAGGAGCTGTGCGGAGTAGAGCGGACGCACTTACAGTAAAAACAGTATGTTTGGCTTTGAATGATCCTCATTTGGTGGTATCCGGTCTAAGAGTACATCTTGAAATTAGCGGCCGTTTCAAAACATTAAAAACGCATAACTTTTATGTACTAAATTCTTATGAAAATCTGATTTTACCGTCGTAATTAGCGTTAAAAATTACACAAATAATTAATTTTAGTTTTTTACTCTTGATAATAATTTTAACAGCGGTCAGGTTTCATTTATGTATTTGCAATGTGATTTACATTTTAAAGCTGAAGATTTTAACCCTGATGTGTCGGTGAATACATATATATTTAAAAAATGTATTTAATATATAGAAATTATTTTTGGAAATTCGCTTCGATCACGTCATCATTGATTATTCCGTGTGAAATATGTTTTCGTATGCCTAAATGTAAAACAAATCATCACTGACGTCTCAATTATTACGGACCATGCGTTTTATTTGTCAGTAGTTGGCTTCTCATGCAGCACGTTATACCACTCACACCGGATGTAATAACCTTTGTTATATGATAGCGGAATGTAAACAATACAAAAAAACAAGCCAGCGCCATATTTATGATTATTTTGAATCACGTCTTCGTCTGATATTTGCTGTCACATAAACTGGCGTCTAGTTTATGAATCAATGACTCCGAGAAGAGGACATTCCGATACCGAAGACGAACCTTGTTAGATGAGAAACTGTGATTAACAAAGATACGCCACTTTGTAATCCGCTGGCTGGCGACCTGAACGAGCTCATTACCAGAGAAACACGTAATATTTTGTACAACAGAGCGAGTAAGTTATATTAATAGACCGGGTTTGTTCGTTTATAGAAACGAAATAAGTCGAGAGCCGTGTTAAACGAGGCAACTAGATACATCCCAGATCTTCCACTTTATTATTAGTGAATTTCTATTTGAAAAATGAGCTTTTGACGCTACAATAACAGTAATACAAGCACCGATCCCGACCTCTAGATCACTTTTTGAGGAGTCGATAAGATATATATAATTTAAAAATAAATTTATAAATTTTCAATGTGTGTGTGTGTGTGTGTGTGTGTGTGTGTGTGTGTGTGTGTGTGTGTGTGTGTGTGTGTAAGCGCTAACGTTCTCAATTTTGGTCCGATTTAATTCAAACATTACAGAAAATGTTATTATGATAACGGCTTGTACAATTCGTCAAAGAGCCAATTAGTTCAACAGTTTCAGAATGGCTGCTATTACAAATCTGTAAAAAGTTCATTACTTCTCTGTCTTAATTTTTTAAAATCCAGTTTCACTGTCGTAATCAGCGTTAAAAACTGAGTGAATTAGGATTTTATAAATCCTTTGAAATAAAGAATTGTTTTGACGGCGGTCATGGTTCGTTATTTATTTTAAATGTAATTTAAAGCTTAAGATCGTAATATACGCAGCTTTTAATGCTAATTAGGACGGTGAAATCAGAATTTTCAAAAGAATAATATAAAGACAAATACGTTTGGAAGTTCGCGTCTATCATGGCACATGAATGTTTCAATTATTTTTTTATTTAAATACACAATATATGTAACGTCATCTAGTAAATCTATTTTAATAAAACGAATTCATTTTTGTAGAAGTTAATTGAAATGTTATAATATAGATCAACTGATTTAACTGTATTTATTCGCTCTGGTTTATCGTTATATTTTTAAGTAAATAAATAATGACCAGCCTCAAAAGATTTGTTTTATTTAAAATGGATTTTCCAAAATATAAAATCCGCCTAGATCGATATTTCGAACTCAAAATTGGCATATTCTAACATTATGTCAAAATCGTTATAAACATTTTTGTGAAAGCAATTCATAGGCTTCATAGACAGTAGATAAATAGATTCTCGTTTAATATCACAAAATTATTATTCTTTCTAAACGTAAAGCGTTTAACGTTCAAACAATGTTATTGCAAGTATTTATCAACCCGTTTACGTGCACAAAATATCCCAAACTAAATTATACATATAAGAGAAACTGTATTGGACATTATGTCTACTAATGTTATTTTTGAGGTAATGTTATTTTTACTAAAGTGAAAACTACATTATTTTCTTAATGTTTTTGGGGAATGATGGAACAGTTTCATTAGAGTGTTTTCGGAACAAGAGCCAAATAAAGATAGGCGAGCGGGAAGTCACAAATATTAAAAATAATAAATAAGTCAAAAAAATATTCGCTTTCTCCGTGTGATCACAAATCAGTTTTTTCATGGCCAGCATAACAGTTCACATTTTCTCTAATAGTAAATTGACACTTTTTGACAGTCCCTTAATAATGATTTCCGTGATAATTAATTGACACTTTGTAACAGTCCTTTAATAATTATTTCCCTGATAGTTAATTGACACTTTATGACAGTTCCTTGATAATTATTTCCCTGACACTTAATTGACACTTTGTGATAGTCCCTTAATAATTATTTCCTTGATAGTTCATTGACACTTTGTAACAGTCCCTTAATAATTATTTCCCTGATAGTTAATTGACACTTTGTGATAGTCCCTTAATAATTATTTCCTTGATAGTTCATTGACACTTTGTAACAGTCCCTTAATAATTATTTCCCTGATAGTTAATTGATACTTTTTTATAGTCTCTTAATAACTAATTCCTTATAGTTAATTGACACTTTGTGTGACAGTTCCTTAATAATTATTTCCCTGATAGTTAATTGACACTTTGTGACAGTCCCTTAATAATTATTTCCCTGATAGTTAATTGACATTTTGTAACAGTCTTTTAATAATTATTTCCCTGATAGTTAATTGACACTTTTTGGCAGTCCCTTAATAATTATTTCGCTGATCGATAATTGACACTTTTTCATAGTCCCTTAATAACTAATTACCTGATAGTTAATTGATACTTTGTGACAGTTACAACTGTACGTAACCTAAGTGACACTTCATACGGTGTAATTTGAAAAAAAACACCGCAATCCGTCACTCCTCTGCGGAATGGTACGTTATCACCTTGTTCTTGGTCACGTGATATTGATTTGTCCGTAGGTTTAGCCGGGCTACAAGGTGTTCTGTTTAGGCATTAAGGAGGCGGCAATTTCTTCCTTATTTGAACAAAATTGGCAAACATCCTCGTACAGGCTCATCTGCAATGGAAACACGTCTGCCCGAGCGGCACTATCTGCTCCGAGTTTATTATCGCGGCTTATTTAGAACTGCGCCGGCCAACCCTTGTTACAAACTGGGCAATTCGTAGAGCCCGCTGTTAGCGCTCGGCACATAGATTATTCTTTAAAATAATCCGCGAAGAACGTTTTGCAATGTTGTGCCGACTTGAATGGAAGTGAAAGTTTTATGCGCATTAAAAGTTCTGGCACCAAAAACTATAAAACAAATAAATTTTGCAAAAATCTTTGCGAAGATTAAATAATATCTTTATTAAGTTTGAAATGAAGCCCATTAGTGCCTTAACAAACCTAACCTAACAGTATATTATTATTTAATTGCCTGGCCATGACAAAGATCTGACTCTGATGCTAACCAATTTAACCGCAAATTTAACCGGTAATCTAATATATTGGAAAAGGTTATCGGACCAACTTTATTTGAGAAATTTTATGCTCTTCCTCCATGAGGCGGTTAAAACTGTAGGTCTTGCCGTTCAGCCAATATTACAGGATATAGCCAGCAACTACTCTCTCATTGTTAAATCAAAGGCCGCACATTTTAACGGAAGTGAATGAAAAAAAATCTTATACATTCCGACTTTATGCAAGATACTTTTGTACCAAATTTCAGAATTAATGCGTTTGGCCAAAACTGCGTAATAACTAACAACTAAAGAAATAACTAACAAACCAAAATTTCGAACGGTCGAGTTGAACAAAGTCCCGTTTTTGCTTTTCTCGGTCAATGAAATGCTTTTACCCCAAAATGTCCGATTCAAAGGCTATAACGAAATAAAGGTGTTAATTACATGATTTTTAAAGCACGTAGATTAGATTATTTATTAGAGGAAGGGATTATAAAACCCAAGCCCTGCGATCGACGGACCTATTGCGTAACTAAACCTCTTGTATACCTATTTAAGCATATTGGTGCCCTTCATAAGTTCCAATAACCCACTGACTTGCTAAAGGTACCCAGGGTCCTGTAAACGAAAAACCCTTAGCTTCCTGCTAACAAGAACAGGCAATCATAAATTAATTGTCCTGCAGTTTCTTTCTCCTTCCTACAGAACTTATACACAGTTTCTCCTATCCTATTCATGTGCACCCACAGACTACAGTGTACAGTAATGAGCCTAATGATGTTTACGCTCTGTCCAAGACGTCTGCCGCCCTTCAATGTCCTCAATGAGCAACCGTATCTCAGAGGGAAAATGAGCTATTGGAGTGGCCATCAATATACGACAAGAAAAACCTAAAATGAACGTTGATCCTACTGTGTGTGTGTTTTAGCACTCTTAAGTCCGTCCATTAGATTCAAAATCGATATGGATAATAGCTTGAACAACTTCGTTAACCACAGATTTTGTTCAAGCGATTCGAAATGTTTTGTGTAAAATATTTTTGAACACCTGATTGCATTATCTTAATCATAGCATATTTTAGTTTTTTCGATTTCAAAAATTCTTTGAAATTAATAAATTTAATTGGACGCTAGGTAAGGGTTCATTTTCAAATTTTCAATGCAATTTGATAGTTTTAAAGTTCAAAAAATGATATTCTAATACCGTTTACTGTTATGAAGGCAGAGTTTCAATGGTAAATTACTTTTGGAAAATTCGTTTCCATCACGTCAGCGCGATTGCAGCGTGCAACGATTATTTTCGAAATAACATTTGTATGTAATTTCTAGTTACCATGTATAGTTGTAAAATATTCTAAATAACGAAGTATTTTTATGATCAGTGTAACTTTATATTGCCTGAAGACGCACAGCGGTATGCTGGTGCACAGGGTAGGAAGGTTAGCCTACACTCAGAGGGGGTCGTGTAAATATGGCAGATGTTTATGCTACATATTTTTATCAGCTCAAAATACATTTAATAAATTTAACATGCAAGACGGCGGTCAAGGCTCGAGGCGGGAGTTATTGGAGTCTGTGACAACGACACCGAGCAAGCAGTTGGCCGAGGTCCTGGATCTGGTAAAACCAATTATAAAGTTGAAATTTTTATAGGGGCATTTAGGCGGGGAGACCAGCTGTGCGTTTATAAAGTTTCAATTGAAACCCATTTGTTGCAGGCGTTTTGTTTTAGACATTGGGACAGGTATATATTTGTTACACTTACAATACGTGTGGTAAATGTATATCCCCCTAGCGTCTTAACGGTGAGTAGGGAAATCGGTTATAGATTGTTTGTCGGACATAATCTCTGAAGTATTTAGCTTAAAATTTATTTTACTAATAGTTCAAAGAACGATAGATCAAATTATGTGAGCACTCTGACGCGCTCGCGTAATTATCCGCCAATTTAACCGGTAACTGTAATAGTTGAGAACAAATGTTACCGAATCAACTTTAGTGGACATTTTATCCTCTTGCACTTTGTAGCGGTCAAACATTTGATAGAAAGAGCCGTCCAGACACACAAAGGCCTCCATTTTGAAACGGAAGGGAATGAAAGAAAATCTAACGCGTGCGTAGTTCAGGCTTTATTCAAATATCAGACTAATCGATCAATGCTTTTGATCAAAACTCGTAACAAAAACACACAAATCAAATGCCAAACGGTCAAGTAAAAGAGACCTCGCTTCGCTCGGCAAACTAAAGATGGGATGTAAAAATACGGAGGAGTCAAAATTTAAATTGAGCTTTTAATGTCGTGTTCAAAAGATAATATATATCGCTGTACTAGTAATTAATATAAATAAATAATGCAATAACCTTAAACAGTGCAATATCACTTTTAAATATTTTGCAAAACAATTCGGTCAACATTTTGTTTACATGTTTTAACCGAAATCTGTCAATTCTTTAGTTTCCCGCGGTTACTACACAGACAACAACGTCTCCATATTTATGTTTGTAAATGTAAATATTCCGAAACGCGACAACAAATGTAAATTGTTTGAGGCCAGGAAAGGCCGAGATATATATTCTACAAAATTAGAACATTCAAAAAGATTATTACATTAAGATTTTTTTTCAAATTCTATTTCTCATTAATGTGGACATCGCAGAAAAGTCTGTTAAAAAGAATTATATTTTTTCGATTTTGAATTACAGTGGCTTTGAAACGTTTGTTAAAATTCAAAACGTAATACCGGAACCACGAAATGAGCTCGATCATTTCATGGTGCTCCTTATTGTCTACTCATGTAGCTATTTTCAATAGAAATTTGTTAATGCTACTGTTGCATGTTAACCGTAGATAAGGTTTCTCACACGGTCGACTGTCCACTCTGAGTTCTGATCCCGAGGTTGAGTCACGGATCACGGAGGACACACTCCTACGCCTTTCACACTGCAGCATGTTCGCGTCTGCGCACATCGCCACGACTTGTTGCAGTCACCACGCGTTTCGTGGCTTCCTCGTAAATACACGAGGACAGTGTCTGACTTGTTTCTTTCAAATTAGTGACACGTAACAAGCTCACCACTGTTAAAAATATGTTTCCGTGGTTAAACTTTGTAATAAACGGTGATTTTTCCAAATAGCAACTTCTAGAGTTATTTCATTCAACTCGTTAAAAAACGGTTATTAAGTAAAATTGCTACCATAATGTTTGCACTTAATATCGGAAATCCCTGTATATCAGCAGTCGGAAAACTTTAGAGCTTCACTGACCACTAAATTTATAATTTTTATTTGGAGGACTAGCAATTATATGGGTTTAGGAAAAATTAGACTGTAATGTATTTACAGAATAATAATCAGAAAATTTTGTTTTATTAATACAAAATGCACATATATTGTACTTTAAAAACACATTTTTAGTGCGTTATGTTTTTTCACGAACCACCAAAAATGTTTCACAGACCAGTGTTGGTCCGTGGACCACCATTTGGCGATCGCTGCTCTATATAACAAGTTCTCCATTTTACTTCCTAAATATACAAAATATATCTTGTAACTAGTAGTTCAAACAACAGTAGATCTCGTAGTATATTCTTAATTAATAATGTGAGGTTTAGTATGTTATTTGTATATGACAGCGCTCTATGTCCGCCAAGTTAACCGGTAAACGTAATATTTAAGAAAAATGTTACTGAATAAACTTTATTGAAAATTGTATGCTCTTTCTCCATAAAGCGGTTAAAATTATGAAAGGTTTTGCCGTACAGCCACTATTGTAGGAAATAAAAAGCAATTATAATCTCAACGTTGTTTCATACCCCGTCATCTTGAAAGGGAAGTGAATTGGAAAAAATTTTACACATTTATCGGGCTTTAAACAAGGTAGTTCTTATGAAATTTCAAAACAATTGGTCACTGCGTTTGGCTAAAATTGAGTACACTAGTTATTGTAAATGTGAGGTCCCGCCATCTTGAAACGGAACTGAATGAAAAAATATCGTACACAAACGTTGTTCTGGTTTTATACAGATACCTTTGTATCAAATTTTAAAACAATCGGTCTATGCGTTTGGTCAAAACTGCGTAACAAACAAATAAACACACAAACTAAATGCTGAACGGTCTCAGTTAAAATAGAGACCACGCTTTGCTTGGTCAAAAAGTGTAAAAATTTATTGTCACATTAAAAAAAACTGTTTTTGCACTTTAGTGTCCTATCCGAACCGTTTGTTTATTCGTATTTATGTATGTTATTCATTATTTTTAAATGTTAGGTATTTATGCCCCGATAAGTAATGAGGTATTTAGGTATTTTACCTAAATAGATATTTTCACCTTAGAGTTGAGCCATCTCGGTGGCCTAGTTGATAGCGTACTGGGCTTTCACCCCGAGGACCCGGGTTCGATTCCCGGTCAGGGCTTGGCATTTTCATACGCTATAAATCATCCCATCATCTGCATTAGCCCAAGCCAAGTGTGCACAATAGTCGGACGTTAAACAAAAAAAAAAAAAAAAAAAAAAAAAAATTACCTTAGAGCTTACCCCATTGACTAAGTTCCAATGTTAATAGTGAAACTTAATGGAACTTAATCTTGGAAAATAATGGAGATTTTATTTAACCAAATGGTTACTTAAACGTACGTTCATTAACCGAGATAATCAATTTGGATCACCTCAAAATGCTTCTCATAAAATTGTTTCATGCCTGGGTCTGTAAATTTATGTTTAAGCACCCCTCAGGGGTGCAGACTACCTGCACCTATTGAGAGGATTTAGACGTCCTCGCGGTACCCGAGTCTAAAACATATTTACACTTACAACACTACACGACTTTAACACTTTACACTGACACTTACATTTAGGGAGGCGATAATGGCCTCAATGTGCTTTTCGCCTTAAAAAAAACAAAATATATTTAAGCAGATTTTTCTTGTTCTTATATTAAAACATTGATGAAACCTAATGCGTCAGTTTTACCATACCGATTAGATAAATTATTTTTTAATGATAGGTATTTTAACTAAGTGTCATCAAGCATTATTTAAACTGTTTTTCCCTTAGGACTTGGCACCATTGCTTTCGTAGTTCCCAGGTAATTGCTGCGACAATAATGTTTAATTTCATCGCTAATTACATCAAAATTTATCACGTACAACTGTTTTACTCCAAGATGGTTACAATAATTTATTTAAACAGATTTCCTGCGTGGGAGACTCTCGTATTATATAAAGTATCTGCGGAAATGGTTTTTAAGATACTGACGCATATTCTACATAGACTTTCAGGTTCCCTAAGGCCAAATAATTATTACCTTGTAGTCTGTTTGTACTCACCGTGAGAAACAAACGAATACAAAGATGTAGTTTACCCACATCTCGGTAACATTTTTATTTGTATCTATTTCTTTAACATTAATATTTTATTTGAAACTACACACTTTTCCACAACAACCAAATGATATATAATATGAAAAATAACTTGAATAATTACTTCAAATCTTCAGTGATGTTGGTCCAGAAGGTCTTTACTAAAACACTGCCAAAGTTGTCGTGGCGTTTAATGTTTTATTCAAATTGTTCTGACTAGTAGATTCCTGCAGTTTTTTCTTTTTGTTAGTAAATCTCAAATAGTGTAAATGGGTTGTTCAATGAATGGAATGTTGAGGTCTGTGTGTAGTTACGTTGCTAACATATGAAGGTGCTTTGGTGAAAAATCGTAAGTAATTTTGATCGGAAAGTTTGAATATTTCGTAAATTGCTTTTCTTCGCAGCGCCAAATAATTATAATCCATTTTGCGAATTAAATCTGAACAGAGTTTTGGAAATTATTATATTTTTTAATTGGAGATTAAAACGGAAATAGAATTTAAAAGTCGATAGAGATGCTTTGTTTTTAAATAATAGCTCTCTGTCATTCTCCTGTCAAGGTATATTTTACTTTATTATCTTGAGGAATTTGTGTTATTTAATCAACAGGAGAACAATACTTTTTACGTAAAATAAAGCCGAACATGATGCGTTTTTGTTGGATATTATTTTTATTTGCAACTAATATTGTATGTTGCTTAAGAATTCACATGAATGAAGAAATTGGATTTTTCAAAAAGCTTTTGATAGCTCAAATACAGCTTTTGAGCAGCAGTTTTAAAGGTTTTGGTAGATGACTATCTGTAAAAAAATCTAGTTTAAGATTACTTTTTTTAAAATAGTTACTTAATGATGGAAAAGTTATATTATTATTACTGTTTATTCGGTTTTTCCATTATTGTGCTTATAAAAGAGCATTGCTAGATTTCTAGATTCCAGTTGCATGTTAGGTTGTAAGTTAGGCACAGAAATGAAAATTTATATCTCAATAAACAGTAATAACTTATTAAAAATTGACTTCTAATAAGTCGATTATTGTTATATACGTGACTACATAAAATTTTGAATACACATAATAGGCTGTGTGTGTGTGTGTGTGTGTTTGCGTGTGTGTGTGCGTGCGTGCGTGCGTGAGTGTGTATGTGTGAATAATTATTAGGAGAATTAAGCATAAAAGCATTAACTATGAAAATGTGTTAATTTTATAACATTAATCAAGTAATTTAATTTAATTAAAAATGGTTATAAAAGTAAATGAGGTACGATAATTTTAAATAAAATTGTTTTTTTAGAAGTAAAGGAATTTAAAGGTACTAACTGCTATGTAAATAAAATTTAGTTATTGTGTTCGCACATTTTTTTTATTGATATGGTTGGACCTGTCTGCAGCACAAGTTACACGTTCAAGTGCGATTACTACAGTTGCATTTTGCGTGTCTTTTCGTTCATTACAGACTGCTTAGTTTTATAATGACCGGCAAACACGCATCAGTGATACGAGTGTATTAACAGAGATTAAATGGATAAAATAACTTTGTTTTATTTACAGTGGTTTGCTCAATGGGTTTAATTTCCTATTAGAGGACTGTATACGTGGTTCTCTTGTAAACAATATTAGTTTCTACTTTTATAAACTCAATCTTTCAAAAGAAAACTGTACTTTTGCTTATTTGTAGCTGATACCCATAACATAGGGCCTATTGTTGTTCAGAAATATTAATTTTTAAACAACATAAAATAATTAATTCTCATATATTTCAAAAACAAAATATAAAAATAATTATTTCACGCAGCTGTCTGGCTTACGTCTTCCAAGCGAATTTTCAAAAAGTAATTTTTTTTGTCTTATAATTTTTTGAAATACTTCGGATTTCAGTAACATAATCAGCGTTAGAATCTGCGCATATTTGATTTAAATTACTTTGAAAATACAAAAATAAACCATGACCGCTGTCAAATTAATAAATTTTTATTTGCAACGAATTATGAAATTTGAAAACGCTAATTTTAACGCAAGTACGAAGGGGAAATAAAGCTTTCAAAAAAACTATAACACAAAAATATTATGAATTTTAAAATATTTCAAATTGCCGCCATTTTGAAAATGTAGAAAGGTTTATGTCTTTATACAGACCTTGAAAAAGCGTACGACAGTGTACCACACAATAAGCTCTGGATGGCGTTAGAGAACACTAATATAGGCATAACTCTAATAAGGGCAGTCAATACATTGTACAAAAATATAACAGCAAAAGTAAAAGTAAGAAATAAAATGTCTAAAGGTTTCAAAGTCGCCAAGGGACTTAAACAAGGATGTTCCCTGTCCCTAACGTTGTGTGTAATCTATCTGGAACAAGCGCTGCACAACTGGAAACGCAGTGTGAGAGAATGGGTACCCCTATACTATTAAACGACAACACTCTATACATCCTCTACTTTGCTGATGATGAAATAGTTAATGCGCAGGATTATGAAACATCAAGGGGTGTACAACTTACAAATATTTGAGTGACAATTACTTGGCGATGGACTCCTGGATACAGCGATAAAAGAACGGCTTATTCCTTGTGAAGAAGAGCAATAAGGATACTGAACAGGATCATATATGATCAACAGATATCGAAAATAAATAAACATAGAATAATACAATTACAAAAAGTATAATCTCATATGAAAGCGAAGTAAGGCCACTGAAAAAAAATACAGAAACTTATCTTTTAAGTTACAGAAATGGACTAATAGCGAAGAGCCGCAGGTCTGTCCAAACGGGAAAAGATAACAAATGTAATAATCCGTGACATAATTGATATAAAGCACACCATTGTAGACGACATCAAGACAAAACAACTTCGATGGTTTGGTCATGTCCAAAGAATGGACGAAAATCGACTTCCCAAACGTATTTTTAAATGGAAACCACAGAAAAATAGGAAGACTAAGACTTAGTGGGAGAGAAGGAATTGATGAAGAAGTGAGAGAGAGGGGATTAAGTAACTGACAGAGGGAAATGAAAACTTGAAAACGTCTTAAGCCGAAAAGAAGAGAAGAAAGGATTATGTTGTGTAATAGATAAATTTGTTCAAGCAATTATCAAAATTGATTTTTTGTGCCAAGTTTGAGTTAAATCGAATATAATGTTCAATTGTGAATGTATTAACACACACTTATATACTAACAGCCCTCAAAAAGTAATCTAAGGGTTAGGATCGGTTCTCACTTCACTATCTCGAGACCAGACATCCACTTCAATATCTCGGGTCTTTCCCTGATGGAGGCTCTAACTATTTTCCAAATGAATTCACTAAAACCGCCTACAACAGTTTATGAGTTTGTAAACTGTAAAAAACTACATAATAAAATACATGTTTAAAAATAATACTACATTATCTCGAATGAGTATTTTTATTTTGCCTATTTATACCAAACTTAATGTATTTGTGTAGGTGTAAATATTTATTATTTATCACAATTTTATACTTTTTTTACTACAAACGCCTACTATTTAGACGTACCTTAGGTGATCACGTTTAGGTGATTGTGAAAGAAAATTATTCTTGAGATTTTGATGAATCAGTCAGTTTTCAGATGCTTTGGTACAAAAATAAATTTATTTTATTTTGTCTGGTCGTTAGAGTGTCTTTTTATACAGCTATTAACTAAATTAAATGAACAATTTTTATGAAATTAAGAATAGGGGTTTCTCATTTCTCAAATAAAAATGTCAATCGTTTTGAAACTTTTTTTTCAAAAACTTAAAAATTAGAATTTCTCAAAACTGTTTTAACAATTTGGACCTGATTTTACTGAAACAAAGTGCGTTGGTAACTAAATTAGTCATGTGTATAAAGTCATGGTATGCACAAGTATAACCAGTGAATTTACAGTTATAATATTTGTCGGAAAACCCGGTACAAACCTTGGCCGCCATGGAATTAGTTTTGTTTTACAATTTCCTCTCCAAACTACAACTTTTTTAAGTTCACATTTGGTTCACCGATTTGAGTTGTTAATCTGATTAAGTAACCAAATTTTTAGTACATTTTATAAATACTAGTGTGCCCGTGTGACCAATCGCGGTTAATGGGTAAAAAGGAACGAATAATATACAACAATGTAAAGCAAGAAGTTGAACATTGTTATAGCACCTCTTTATAAACAATGTTCGAAGTGACCTATGAAATATGTGGTAATCATAACTTTGCTTGTTGGTACATGGACAAAAAGGAAAAGAGATTAGGACTTTCATATAGCGTACCCGTAATTGAACGCTAAAAAAGCAGGTATTATATAAATAAAATAATTTAAATAATACCATTGGCTGGTATTTAATTAAACTAATCTTTAATTCAATACTTGTAGTTGCAAAACCATATAGGTCTACTACTTCTTGTCTGTATTAACTTCTATTAAAATAGACTTTATAATTATACTGATTGCTTGTATGACCTGTTAATAAAGCAATGCCATTCATTATATTTAGGTTATTTAATACAATAAGCCATAATTTGTTATATTTTCGTATTTAAAACTGTAGCCAAACTTAAAATTAATGACTGAATTCTAACATTGCACCTAACTGAAATATTTACAAACGAAACTTATTATAATCGTATTTTACATTACACGCTTAAACTGGGCTAGAGTATTTATTGTTTAGTAAAAGCAGAGTCTTTTAATAATATTTTCATATTAGAGCTGGCCTAGATTGTCTTATCGATTATACTTTTAAAACTGACTCGGTCAATTTAAGTCTTGGATACATTAATAACGTCTTGAATACGTAATAATATAAATATTACTTTAAACAATGTTTTATTTAGTAATCAACTATTTTGGTACACACACACACACACACACACACACACACACACACACACACACACACACACACACACACACACACACACACAATTAATTGTTTGTCACATACGCCTGTATTATGCTGCACTCTTACGGGGACACTTTACACTGCTTTCGGAATTTTGTTGAAATAAATAAGTTCTTGGAGCTATTTTCAAGAGTTTACGATTCATTTGCTTCGTGTTTATATTAGTGTGTAGCTGTGGATGGTTTTCAGTTTTATTAGGTTAGATTTATGACATGTTCATTGCTATTTAGTTTTCTTTTAATTAGTTTGTATCTAAATTAACTTTTTTTAAAATTAATAATTAAAAAATAAAATTTTGAAAAAATAACAAAATTAGTTCTGTACTTTATTTTGGCCGCCATTTTGTTTATACATACATAAGCCAGATGCAATTTTCACATACTATACTGGTGCCATCTTTAAAAAGTATGTATAGCTTCAAAATAATCACTAGAATAATAAAAACATAATGGAGGATCAAATGTGTGAACCTCTTCATGGAACGCAATGTATATAGATAGTATCCCTGATTTGTGGACGGTCTTGTACAGTCAAAGAGGATGATTGCGGATCCAACTAGGTCCATCACAAGCCAGGTCTTTAGACGGAACAGTGACGGGGTTTCTGACGGGTCGTGGACATTCCGCAGTCTTCTGCACAAAATTGGCTTTCATATGACAAACATTTTGTGTAGAAAATGTGGTACACCTGAAGAAAGAATTCAGCAAATAGTTTTTGTCTGTTCAGCTTTGAACAGGAAACGATTTGAATACCCAGGCACTCTCTGGAGTGGGGGACAGATGATGGGACGGCAACATCATCCGAAGTATCTCACTGTTCCCTAAAGACCTGAGGTAGGTTGGGAAGTCTGAACCTGTGGATGAGGGTGCACTTTACGCTACGTAGCTGAGTGGCAGAACTAGGATAAATGGAAGTACTGGACATCTAGTATTAAGAAATATCAAAATAAAATAAACGATTTTCTACCGTATGGTAAGAGATGTGTTGCGTACAGACAAAAAACATAAAATCCTTGGACATATGCAGTAATTCTGATTGAATCACTGCAAATGTGTTCATTGAACAAGTACATAAGCCATATTATGTAAGAGAGACATTACGCAATTTCAATGTGCGTGTGAGTCTATTCTCCGTCACATGATCGCCGAACATTTGCATTGAAAAGTCAGATGACATTTTGATATCAGCTGTTCCAGTGCTAAGTTAAAGGTTTTACGGAATACTGTCAGTAAAGTAATGCAAATGACCTAAAACACGTGGGTTTCTACTCAAATATGGCACGGTGTAGTGAACGGTAAATTATACACGTTCAGGTGCATACAATGCACAATTTATTGTGATTACCCTGAGATGTGTCTTATAAAAGCATTTTGATTAAACAACTAGAGATGATCATCGTCCATAAATTTGTACTTACAATATTAGCTGTCGCACGTTACTGTTAGCGCTCTCTGTCAAGTCTCTTCTGTTACCATGATGTGTATCTAACAGCTAGACGCATAGGTTGTTGTCGCGAGGCATCGTCCTACACTCACCCGTAAATTAGGCAGTAATAAGATCACTTAATCGTAAATCCATTCGTTATACTTCTTGTTTATTTTACTTACTAGAGACAATGTAAATAAAAACATGTATTTTTAAATTGCAATAATTAATTGTAGATTAATAAATTGTTCTTAATTTCTTATCAGCTGATTATTTTTAATAAGCGTAGAATAGAAAGTAATTAAAAAGGTACACATGTGGGACTCGGGAAGTGACCGACAGAAGCGAAGCATTTGTTTATGATATGTTTGCTGTATAGATAATTAGTTTGAAGATATGTTTAAAAATATCTTGTTTTTTTAAAATAAATAAATACGTAAACCTAGTTCAGATATTATTTACTGTAGTTATATTAAAAGATCAGTTGTTTTATATTAATTCGTAACGATCAGCTGATTTCATTGAACAGCTGATAGGTTTTAGGTTATGTTGTTAAAAACTAGCAATATTAGTAACAATTATTATGAATGTTTCTATTAATTTCGAATGTATTGTAAACAGTTACAACGTGTTCTTCAATTAAGGAAAATACCGAAAACAAAACAACACAACGATTTCACATAATACACGTGTGCAGTTATTGAAAATAAGGAAGGAAAAAAAGACAGAAATAGAGAGAAGAAATGCGTTTGCTCGTTCGTTACACATTTCCGTTACATTCTTCCGTTCGGCAGATGGAAGATGCTTCACTTCAAAAACAATTTTACCATTTTTTAAAAATTTTTAACATCTGCATCATTATTCATTTGTCTCCAAAGCTAACATCAAAAGCTTCACTTCAAAAACAATTTTACCATTTTTTTAAAAATTACAGTGTTATAATTACAATTAGATAACATCTGCATACATTAGCATTTTAAATTTTCAAATCACATTGGAAATAGAAAATGAAATGACACCGCCATAAAATATTTTTTTTTAATTTCAACCGATTTTTACAACTCAAAATGTTCAGTTATGCAATTTTTTAACACTGATCACGATAGTGAAATCACATATTCAAAAATATTTACGAACTTTTAGAGATTTTAAAAGTTAAAATTGCCGCCATTTTGAATCAGTTAATCGTTTTTTGCTGGATAACGGATTTGTTCAAGCTGTTACAAAAGTTGATTGTTGCGTAACGTTTGAATCAAATCAGACCAAAATTGCAAACGTAGGCGTGCTAAGCATAGCCTATATGTAATTTGTTAACAATCTAAAAGAAGTGATCTAGAGAACAGGATCGGTGTTCATTTTTAGGTTCCAGGATTGGATAATACGTCAGTCATAAAGCAGATTTCACCATCGTTAGCACCGCTAGAATCTGCTAAATTAACATTTGAATCGTCAAAATCCGTTGAAATTTAAAAAAATGTTTTCAACGGTGATCAAGATTTACTTTCGGATTTTTAATGTAATTTGGAAATTTAAAGTGTTAATGTACAGGTCGATTTTATGCTTCTTGTGATGGTGAAATCATAATTTCAAAAAGGGTACGATAAAAGTAACTACTTTTGGCAATTCACTTCAGACACGTCAGCGAGACAGCTGCGCCCGGTGATTGCACACTTATTAATACCATAAATTTTTATCGGTTGCTTAAAGACATTGAGATTACTGGTTATATTTATTGCAAATCGTTATACCAACAGTGTTTATACAATTAACATACCGGCACGTGTAACAACTGAACAGACTAAAATAATTTGTATTCAACTGGAAAAACCAAACTAATTACCCGTTATTGATGGCTACCTTATTTGCATAGTAAATAGGAACAAATTACTGTTTATTTAGTTAGACTTTAACTGAAAACACTTAATTAGTGACGTGTTTGCCTGGATCCGCCAACAGCCCAGTTTTGTGTAGGCCTCTTCGTAACGAGCTTACGACACACATACACCTAAAACATCTGACCTGGATGCCCCCTAGCGGTAGTTGCGCTAATTAATTAGCGAGCTAAAACGACCCGAGGCGGGGTACAACATGGGAGGTAATTACATGTCTACCAGGATTGGTCATTTCTCACATTTGTCTGGTATTTGTTTACAACCGCGGCTGAAGACAAAGTTCGTTCGTCTAAGAATGTCTGCTTTCCCTTCGTCACAATGGCTGATCAAAATACCCTGCCCGATAAACTTCGGTTTGTGAAGTTTTAGTTAACGAAGTTCCCATGGTAGAACAGATGGGATGCGGTTTGTTAAGAAGAGTATTTTGTTTTAAAAAAACTTTAAGTCCAAATACTTTGATTTACTTTTTACACTCTAAATAATTTCGCAGTTAGTTTTGAATTATCAGTTCATCGGTTCAAATATCATTAAAACTCGCAGTGTATTCTTAATATATTGCCTGACCAACGCTCACGACAGCGCTGTGACACGCTTGTAACATATGGTATTAGTTTAACCGGTAACCGTAATATTTACGAAAAACGTTACTGGCCCACATTTATTAGAACGTTTATGCTATTTCTTCATGAAGCAACGTGCGGTGCAGTCAGTATTACAGGATATAGTCAGCAACTGCATTCGTTATCGTTAAATCAAAGGCCACCATCTTGAAATGGAACAATTTAAACAAAATTCTTCGTATAATCCGTTACAACAGGCCTAAATATTTCAATTTAAAAGATACAAACACGTTCTTTAAACTTGATTGGACTCCTCCTTTGGTTGCCGTTTATCTTTGTTCCGCTCAGCTTGGCTCAGCTCAGCACAGTTTCAATCAGCATTTGGTGGCTGCCCAACCTTAGAGAAAAGTCAAAGCATAGCTCTCAGCCATGAACGCACATAGAATCCTTCACCTCTATAAAAAATGCCAGCTCACTGGTAGATCTAAATTCGCTTCATAATTTTGTAAACGTAAAAGTAATGCTACTTTTCCTGTTAAAATTTCCATTTCTTCTTCGCATAAAATTGCTAGTTCCGCCCTAAAGAAGTTATAACTTCAAAAACACGTTTCACAAACGCTTTTGTTCGCATTTGCACTTCTATAAAGTTCAGAAGCAAAGCCATATATTAAGTACAATTTTCTCAAGTAAAATTGTCAAGAAACTAAATTTATTCCGGAAAACATAGCCTAGCTGTAGGCCTACGAGTATAATAATATACAGGATGTTACAGAAAGTAACGCGTAAAGTTCTTGTTAATGATATTGGCAATGGCAAGTCGTCGGTCACGATTTGAGCGCACCCGAACTGCCACGAACCTTTGATACATTTGATTAGTGGTAGAAGACCACACATCGCGAGCAACACAATTATCATGCACGCCTGCACTCTCTTCCAACAAACTGTTACAAATTATCAGCGACTATCTGCCTTGGGTACACGCTCCGAGCAAAGTCGTTATATCTGCGCATAGATTAGTTCATTAGGAATGGAACACATATCATTCGGCTATATAAATGAGTTACTGCTACCATTGTGATGTGCTCTATGTGGCGCGGATTGTTGATAAGCTGTGCGATTTACTGTTGGGAACGTTCTGCAGTAATTAGCTCGGAAGCGTTATATCAGGCTGTGATGACCTCTCTACGCGAAATTTGTGCTGATAAACATTAAACAAAATTGTAGATACATTAAAACAAATTAATGTCCTTAGAGAATGATTTTAACCCACATCGAAAATTCTCTTTCAGATTTTACTGTCTGGGCTAGATATTAAAACACACTGTCTAGTCTTTTCTAAAAATTAGGTTTTCAACCTTCTTATGTAATGAGAGATAATTTTCCCACGTGCTATTTACTAGAACACTAGAACTTGTTTCGAGTAGCACTTTACAGGACTTTTTCGTACGTTGAATTTGAGTTATTGAGGAAGAGCCCAAGCTAGTACACGCCAAGTGAAACTTTATTGATCCGTGAATTAGAATATTTATTAGAATATTGAAAATTATAAATTTATCCGTAAAGTAAATGAATACGCAAAATAGGACAATATTGGTGGGCATACCCATAGTGAATGTATCTTAAAAAGGTACTTCATTGCAAGGCTAAAGGGAGAGCAGACATCTTGGGCAGAGCAACATTTAGGCAAACTATGGGCCTCAATACAGTGAACTGTGGTTTGAGGGTGCACATGAAAATTATAGGAACGTACAACGGAAAAACTTTGTGTATCTTATGCAGAAAAAACAGGAAACTGCAGGCCAAGTAATTTTACAATTGTCTAAGCTTAAAACTAATCTGATCTAATCTAAAGTAAATGAATAGATGAAGTTTGTACAATATAAAAATTAATGTTCACATTTTTCCCAGTTATTAATGAGGACAGTGGATTGGAAGTTAACTGTAAAGGAAAAGATTATGGCAATAACTCCAGTCTTTATCCTATGAACGTAGATTTGTCGAGAGCAAGCTCGAAGATGCACCTGATTGACAGGTACATGCTGACTCTTTATAGCAGAAATTTATTATAATTATCATCATCATCACATCATCGTCGTCGTCGTCTTCATCATCATGATCATCATCATCATCATCACCATCATCATCATCATCATCACCATCATCATCATCATCATCATCATCATCATCATCATCATCATCATCATCATCATCATCATCATCATCATCATCATCATCATCATCATCATCATCATCATCATCATCATCATCATCATCATTTCATCATCATAATCATCATCATCATCATCATTATTATTATTCATTCATCATTGTCATTGTCATTATTACATTTTACCTTGCGCACCTTGAGCTCGCGCTAAACAATTTGTATATCGATACATTCAGTTCAACAAATAGTGAAAACTTTTTAGTAAAAGTTTTCTAATGCGACTAAGGTATAATTTTCAAACATAAGCTAAAGCCGGTTCTAGGAACGCCCGCGTGTCCTGTCCTAGCGTTAAGGGTCAGTTCATTTGGCATTCTGTTATTTGCAAACACGGAACGCGTTGAGATAAGCAACGTCTTATCATGATGGAGGCCTACACACATAATGTAAGCATGCGCATTATGTTGGAGCAAGTCGCAAGTTACTGTTGGCAATAATCGGTAAAGAACAATGTTACGATAGAATCAACAGCAAAGTGCAAGCGCACGATGTCTTCCCTTCCATATCGTAGGATAACAACTTTATCACAAACCTTTGGAATTTGAATTCAAAATTGAGTTTTTTAATTGACCTGTTTTGAGATATTAATAATTTTGTTTTCTAATTTAGTAAAAAACGCTGTACAGTTTTTTTTTTTTAATTTTAATGAAAAGATTTTTTTAATTTGTGTATTAGATAAAGACCAAAATAATAGAAAATCACTGTGTAAATGATGTCCTTTCAATGAGCTGCAAAACTTTACGAAATGATTCCGTAATCCAAGATAAAGAAAAATTTGAGAATAAAACGTTTTTTTCGGGAACGTTTTCCAGAGAGCCAGTCTTTCATTTCGTTTTTGTTTTTTATAGAAAAACTATAAAACTTTGGAAATAGTAAATATATTATGTACACGTTTTTGGTATACACATTTTGAATATTACATTCTACAAGCGTGCCAAAAATTAAAAAATAGTTATTTTGCGATTTTAATTACAAAAGTGTTACATTTTACGTTTTTTGTTTAAGTTGTTTCTAATCTTTAAACTACGAAATATTAGAATTTGCAACTTTGTTAGCTAATATTCTAGGTTATCTATCTTCCAACATAGCAAATAATATTAAAAAATAATTGAAATTTAGTTTCAATGTAAGAAAACACGGTTTATCTAGTCTCGTTTCTAGACAAATAATGTATTCAATATTTAAAATTAATAGTGATCAAACGATACTTCGGAACCAATCATAAATCGAATGTTAGGCCCGGTTGTATGTTATCGTGAGATTATACAAGCCGGACTCTTTCTCCTGCCCGAGTTATTAGGCACAATCCGTGTTCGTGTCAAACCCACCGGGGAAAAACCAGAATTTTGACTGTAATCCACAGAGTACAAGGCGGGTCTTGCATCGACGTATGCAGTCGTAATTGAATTACTACCCAGCGTGTGTAATCCTTTATATTAAATTTTAAATTTAAATACATTTACTTCACAAAAAGAAACACGATATTTGATTTATAACAGCATTCGTTATATTATTCGTCTCCAAGTATTTAAATCATTTGTAACGACCTGGTATTTTCGCACGTATGTTTAATTGGCAAGCATTAATCAATTTTGCAAATTCGATTATAAATTATCAAAATAATTTAAATGTTTTAGACGATTCTTTGCTCTGGATTCGTTTGTTAGTTTCAACCGCCACTGCTGACTAAACATTATTGTACGTGTTAAACATTTCGAACACTTTTTATTTCGTTGAAGAAATATTGATTTAACCTTTATAAAACACAATAGTTTAATGATCCTGAAACACCAGCTGATCAATAATTACCAATAACCTCAGAGACGGGGAAATTTTAGTGTTTTCAGTTTAACTTAAACTGGATTTATTTATTTCAAAATGTATAACTGATTTTTGAAACTGATGTATACTGATTGAAACTGAGGTATTTTTTCGGTGATTTTGTGTTGCACGTTGCCCGTACGAGTACGTCCGAGGACAACGCTTTAGACGATTTATTTCGTTCTGACGATTTCGTTCAAATTTTGCTTGTATATAACTCATAATTAGTTTACTAAAAAAGAACGAAGAAGATCTTATACCCACGATTTGAGAAACTTATGACCGATTTTTAAAAAATATTATTGATTCGTGAATAGACATAACGTAAATTTCATTGTAGCAAATTTAAAATAAAATAAATACAGTAATGTTGGCTTTATTTGAAAACAACCAAATATAACTAAGACTGTCGTCGTCGAGTGTTTTTCGGTTTACTATCGAAACGTAAATGACATATTTTAAATTTGATAAGTGTTCATACATCACTCAAATTTTGAGGCAAGCCTGATGAACTCAAGTCAAAAAACCTAATTGAATGTCAGAATGTCAGTAATATGTTTGTGACATTTATTTCGTCGACATTCCATAATCGTAATATGTTTATAACAACTGAACGTTTTATTTGAAACGTATTGCATTTAGCTTCTAAATAAATAACAGATATTATTGATGAAATAGCTTGACAACAAGCTTTCGCCATATATATAAATTAGAAAAAAAATTGATGAAATCTAACACTAGTCAGTCCGGACGTACTAGCCGACGTTTTTGTTTACTTTTTTTAATGATAGTTATTTATGCTCAGATATGCCATCGGACATCTAGACTATAATTTCCACCTTAGTGCTTCGCCTATGTTCCCATGTCAATCTTAGAGAAGATTTTATTGGATCAGATTATTGCACGGAGAGAGTTCATTAGAATCACCACAGAATGCAGGATATACAACTATTTTATTCCCGGATGTTTATATTTAGATTTTCTCAGATTTTCTGCTCAGATAAACTTACGTTTGTATCAATTCGTGGTGTCATCATTTCTAAATTAACTCGTATATTTTAAGAATATGAAATTATGAAATACTACAGCGTTTTTACCTAATGAAAATGGATTTAGAAAAAACGGTATTTTGTTTTTTTATAAACTGTGGACTTATATTGGACAAAAATTAATTGTAGGCAAGTAATACATTGGCACCACTAAGGAATGACACTACTGTGAGCTTCGTTCTCTTTTGTTTTGTATTATGAAAAAATAAGTACAACTTTATTCGTAATAAATTTATGCATGTCGATTTATTATGTAATAAAATAGGAAAGGGGAATGGAGGAACTGAAACGACGGGAAAAGGGGAGGGGTCCTTAGTGTAAATACTGCAAGGAACATTACAAAATATTTATTATGAATTTAATGATATTTTTGAGTTTGTTTCATATTATTGTTTAGTTTCACTCTCGTTTGGCTGTAAAATATTTTTGCTTACGATTAATGTTTTTAGAAATGTTGATACAATCTGAACAGCATGCGCACATCTCAATTTGTCGTTCGCTCAAATTACACATCGGTTCATTATATAATAATTCAACTACGTATTATTATAAAGACACACAGACAGAGAGAACGAGAGAGAGAGAGAGAGAGAGAGAGAGAGAGAGAGAGAGAGAGAGAGATTATTACTAACAATTTTTTTTTAGAATAAAGTAATTTAACATGACGTAACAGATTAAACAACAACTCATTTTTCTTCCCATAAAAAAAGATGTAAAACTGATTGACTGATAAAGTTAACAGCCCCAATACATACATATGTTTAATTTTAACGATAATATAATGACGCGTTACTGCGCATTGTCAGAAAGCCGCGATACGTTTACGACTGTGACCTTGGGAACCACGTGCACTTTAATAACGCTCGAACCGTTAAATCAGCTGGTCAGATTCATAAATTTTCCAAGATGGAAGCAATAAATGGCCGCGGAATGTAAGAGCATAACGTCGCCTCGCAGATCTCGAACAGTTGTTAATCTTGATTAATCTTATCAGCTACCGGGCAAGACCCTTTAATTGCGTCCTTATTTTCGCAATGAGTGACAGCTTCTTATTAGGCGAGAAATGACGAAGCGTTGTCCGTCCGTCCATCTATATTTATAATTCAACCTACCAACTGTGGACGTGCGTTTTTTATTTTGTACTTGCGTCCTGTGTTCTGTTTGTTTAAAAATGGTATCGTCGTTATAAATTTTGTAGTCGGCGTTTCCATGTGTAGGAACGATGGAAACAAATTGAGCAGCGCGCGTATAAACAGTTGGCTTTCTGTCATAAATGATTATAACGAGCCTTCCAGACGCTAGTCGAACAGTAAACCAAACTTGGGATTATAACTTAGACTTAGTTTTCATCGTTTAGAAACTTGTTTTTAAAACCTTTTTTGAGACAAATAAAGAAAATTTTTCTACAAGCCAACTGAATAGTTCTGTTCACATTTCACTGAAAACAAATTTATTAAAAAATCTGCTAATAAAAAAAAATCTTGTAATAAACTTAGTGACTAGATAAATTTGATATTGAAAAAGAAACAGGAAAATTTATTAAATGCAATAAATAATAAAAATTGCCTGAAATAATAACAAAAATTAAATTAATTTAAAATTAAAAGAGAGTGTAAATTTATTTTTTAGTAATGTAAATTTTATTGTGGCAGTTTACTGTACATTTTCTCCCTATTCTTTTATTCAAAATAATCTTTACGCAAAATCATATTAAAATAAAAACGATTACGAAACCTTACTTGATAACCTTAATGCGTAACTCACTATAAGCGCATTCTGTTGAAATTCTGTTGAACTAAACGTGCACACATTCATACTATACACTTATTGTTCAACTTCATTGTAATGTTTTATAAATTAATACAGTAGATTTATAAGTATGTTCCTCATTCCTTTAAAGCTAAAATACAGGGTGTATATTTTATCGGAACCAATATTGTTATATTAGGAACAAAATTTACAGCAAACTTTAAATGAGGACTTATTTAGAGCCTAACGACTATAAATACAGTACGTGAAATTTAATTTTTAAAATTTTCCATTCAAGATCAAATGCGAATGTAAAATTAACGCGTGAGTATTTATTTTATTCTTGTTTACTAATCGTATAATACTAAATGTTAACTTTTTGCATGTGTGTTTTTCTTCGAAACTGTTTTAACAATTTTGATATAATATTAGAATATATCATTTTTAGTTTAAAAAATCGGTTTAGCTCATAAAAGTCATTTTAAGTAGAAAAATACGTTTAGTACATACCATATGTCTCTTCCTAAAAATTCAGTAATAATGGTAATTGTTTTTGTTACCAATCAGCTGATATTGTTCATGTTTAATCAGGTGGTATTAAACTTAATGGTAATAATGATAATTGATTTTTTTCACCAATCGGCTGATATTGTTTATGTTCAATCAGCTGGTCTTTATATCAGCTTGATATTTATATCAATTAACTTTCACAAAATAGAGTGTGTATTATAAAAAAATATTTGATGGGTTAATAATAATTAATTTCTGAGTACATATATCGTCCAATAAAATAAAACAAACAATCTACGTTATGTAAAAATTCCTTTTTTCATGAAAATGATTCTAAAAATTACAGTTTTGAGTATACGGCCCAAAAAACAAACTTAGTGTGTCTCACTTTTAGGCAAAAATTTTTGAAGCGATGCTTTTAATGTTAGCTTTGGCGAGAGGAGTGAATAGAAAAATGGTCGCCAAAAGGAAGAATGTAACTGAAGTATGGAAAGAACGAACAAACGAATTTCGTCTCTGTTTTTCTTCCTCCTTTTCGATAACAGTACACGCGTATTATATGAAAATGTGTTGCTTTGGTGTCGGTATTTTTCCTCTGTTGAAGAACACGTGTACGATGTAACCGTTTATAATACATTCAAAATTAATATAAACGTTTATAATAATTGTTGTTAATATTGCTGGTTTTTAACCTGAAACGTATTATAGCCTATCAGCTGTTCAATGAAATCAGCTGATCGTTATGAATTAGTACGAAACATTATATTTTACTATAACTACAGTAATAATGTCTAAGCTAGGTTCACGGTTATTTATTTAAACAAAATAAGATATTTGTAAACATATTTCAAACTTCAAAAGATTTGCTTCTGTCGGTAACGCCCTTAATTCCACACGTTTTTTATTTAATTAGGAAAACCTGTATAACACAAGCTATATTAGTATCTACTTCAACATCTAATACACAATTTCAACAGTACAAAGCTCGGTCATTAAGTACTAATTATACAGGTTCCATATGCTTGAAAATATTCAAACATATCCATATATTTCTTTTGTGGTTTTTTCATACCTGATTTTATTTTACACTGTTAAATTACGTTTTTGTAAAAATGCATAAGTTTGTTTTAATGTAGAATTATTTCTAATCCATTTTTTAAAATTACAATACACGTTACAGGACAAAGTATTGTTTCTTTCAATGTACGCCTTTACAGTATCACATTAGCATGTTGGGAGCGGCACAAATGTGTTTCAGGAATTCCTGAGGCTAACAGGAGACAAACCGAAATTCCCATGATTCACCTCCAACATTATCCCACTCGCGGATCTGTCTTCTCCGGGAACAACACGCCTATATAGATCAAGGTTGCGGATAAAAATCTAATTAAGAAGCTATTATAGAAAGCGTCAATCAACATGTGGGTATTTGCATGCTGAACAAGGAGACACGTATAAATGTGTTTGTTTTTGCATGCTGATGGCGATTTTGTATTCAGCAGGATGTGTTCCGTTCATCTACAACTGCCACGTTATACAATAATTAATCAGTGATTAGGATTATTTCTATTATGTTTAATTACTTGTCTGAATGACCTTGCCAGAGTGCATGTGACGGAATGACTGATTGTATGACTTAGTTGTCTAATAATAAAACCGTATCTTTTACATCAAACACTTTTAATTCAGCAACGTATCTTTATTTTCGAAAAGACAACCAACTAGAGCATATTATTTTTTCAAATGTAAAATTACTTCGTAAAAAAACTATTTAAAATCTTAATTGTAGAATTATAATTAAAGGAAACAGAGCAGGTTAACAAATTCATGATCTATGATTTATTCCTTTTTTCAGAGAGCCGCATTTCAATGTCAACGGTAATTTACATGTAGTTGTATACTATTTGTTGTCTTTAACTTTTGGACGTTTATAGAATTACTACGGAATATACTCTCCTTCAAATAACCCCCAAACCAGCAACCCAGTGACAAATTTTTAAAGGTTTTCTGTAGCAACAATTTTGCTAAATCTCAAAAAACTGCCCAGCCTTAGTATCACGGTAGTTCTTCACGGTTGAAGATGATTTTCCAGTAAGAAAATTTCAATACGTAAAAGTAAATTTCGTTAACAAAATGTACATTAAAAAAATTTTTAATAATATTTTATCTGTACAAATATTTAAAATATTTTATTATAAGTAATGTTTTTGTAAATACTTTTTTCAGTGATTTTTGTACTTGTTCTTCCAAAGGAACTATTTTAATTTTAGCGTCATTTACAAAAACTGATCAACTAATTCTACAATATTGAACAATGATAATTTTGAGGTTACGTTTTACAAAGAAACACAGCTAAAACTGCAATCAGCTGTTCAATTAATATCATAAATTTCATTTGTTCGTTAAGGGTGGAAATTGTTAAAGTTTAGAGGTATTTTTTTAAATATAATAAAACGTAGTGGGGAAATATTTTAAAAGTCCATAAAATTTCCTACCAAATGTTATCCGCAAGTAACATTTTTCTGAACAAGGTTTTCTTATATTTTTTTTCGGGTTTTTTCACCCATAAAATAATAAAAATGTAAAAAATGCATAATTACTTTCAAATCTGTACAGTTAATGGTTTTCAGTGACACGTCAACTAATATCGGTTTAATGTGGCTCTAAATTTAGTTATACAAAGAAAACTCTTACGAAATATTATATTAATATAGATATATATCTAGCTGGGAATAGCAATATAATTGCTGCAATTAACAATAATTAAACTAATAAACCACTATCACTTTTTGCTAGAACTAGTTTTATATCTGAAAATTCCAATACGCAATACATTAGCTTGTGTTACGTAAATTATCACTTATTAATTTGGAAATTATGTTGGTTATTATTTGTTACGGAATTTCCTGTAAAATATTGGAACGCCAGCAAAGCGTTTAAAGATATTTTTAATGAGAACGCGTGACATAACACCTCCTATACTAAAATTATCACATTTTATCGCCGTCCGTCGGGTGCTGTTAGTAAATACAATTTCTACGACGTAAACGTTATAATTATTGTGAAAACGTTTCTGGTAGCCGCCGGCCGACCGCTTTCACTGACCGCATCTCCTTTCTCCGAGGGTTTGGCGAGCCCCAAAATACCTGCTCTTGCGCTCTGATTTATAAAACCGCTTTAATTTACAACGCCCGCCACGGCAACAACTCCAGCCTTGTTGCAGACATCTGTACGGAACCAGTTCGGTGGCCGGAAGCTGTTCGGATTAAAAAATAATTTAGTGACGTCACAACAGGTCCAACATTTATCGTCTTCTGTTTACACGGCGTGTATTTTATTGTTGTTTTATTGTAAACATGTTTTTTTGTGAAACGGAAATATTTATTGCGTTTAATATTTAGAACTCTTGTGTACGATATTCGTTCCTACGTAATCAAATGTTGCTGTTGATCCACTTTTATAAACGCGATAGTGGATCGATTAATCGATTTTGAAAAGTTTTCAAAAGTAGATTTTTAATGAAACATAAGTAAGAAAATTTAATCTTGGGCAATGTTTTGTATTGTGTTCAGGCATAAGCAAATAATTGTGCCGTGCAGCTCTTTCCATGACTTGATGGAAACGAATTTTCCTAGAATTTTTTTAAAAATTCTTTTTTTTTAAATATAATTTCTCAGTGATAATCAGCTTGTATTTAAAATACGCTTTTAAAAAATGAAATATTGGAAATTCAAAAATAAACCCTTACCGTGTCGCGAATATTTAAAAAAAACATTTAAACTATTTAAAAAAATTAAAAATGGTAATTTTACCTAAATTAAAATGGTGAAACCGAATGTTCAAAAAGATGTAAGTGAAAGTGGTTACGAACTTTTAAAGAGTTAAAATGTCCGCCATCTTGAAACTGTAAAACGGGGTTTTTGAGTAATGAAACTTTGCCCATGGTGACACACAAAAATCGATCTTTGTGCCAAGTTTGAATCAAATCGGACCGAAATTGCGAACGTGAGCATGCTAAACACACACACACACACACACACACACACACACACACACACACACACACACAGTTTTTCATTTAAAAATCCCGGTTCTAGGTGTTACTATAATGGCCGCTCCAATTGTTAATTTTCCGATGAAAATTATCTAATACTGTAATTGAAAACTGTATTATTTCAAATGAATTATAAATAGTTTCCAGGTAATTACCGCATAATAACAAAAAGTAATTTGATCGCAGTGTAGGAAACCTACCAGCTTTCATTACACATTACTCTTCATTTCCGATGGTGCAATGTAATAATTCGCATTATACTCACCGTACACCGTACACTGTACATCTTCTATAAGGCACTGTGGTTAAATTATTGTTGTGTAAATTTGTACAGTTGTTAATGCAGTTTTTCCTAAATGGAAGTACAATGAATGACATTATAAATCATAGAATGACTATCATTGTTTTCAGAATATGCATTCTACTCGAGTAAATGTCAATGAACTCTTTATACGACTCCACTTGTACTCTAACTACTGTATGAACATTATAGCAACGTTCAGTGTATGCACTAATACTGACCACCCATTGTAGCTTAGAATGGAAGAAGCAAAGTATGAGTCGCTTATCTTATTAATACTTTGTAAATCGAAATATTTATTATTGCATTTAGTAATACCTTAACCTGTTTATTAATTGAGTTGTTTTGGAATTCTTAATGTCATCTATTTTTCCGCTAGGAATGTTGTTATTTTGTTGAGTACATACAAGCCTTTGCTAGCTTCAAACATTTTATATTTGTTGACAAGTTTCTGAATATTTCCATTATTAAAATTTTTCGCTGGTTTGTGATGAAGTTGAATTATTAATCGTTTAACTCTTTCTTTTAAAATGAATAAGAGTACTCTATAAATATTTTATTTTCTATGAATGTAAAATAACTAGCATTTCATATTTTTTTTTTTAACGTCCGACTGTTGTGCACACTTGGGCTAATGCAGACGATTGGATAATTTATAGAGCATTTCAAAAAACAGTAGACCTCGCAGTATAGCCTATTCTTACTTACCTAACCACCTCTCTGAAAGAGCTCGTAAACTTTTCTGCTAATCAAACCGACAATAATATCAACCAGAAATGTTATCGAACCAATTTTATTGTATATTGTATAGCCTTTCTCCATGAAGCAGTCAAAATTGTGATAAAACGAGCCGTGTATACAATATAACAAGGAATACACGTTAAATCAAGGCCGCCATTTTGAAATTAGCGATAGAAAGGAAATCTTACAATACGTCCTTCGGACTTTATACAAGGTACCTTCTTACCAAATTTAAAAACAATCGGGCATTTCGTTTGGTCAAAACTGTGTAACTACAACACAAACCAAATTCCCAAAGGTCGATTTGAAACTAAGAACTCGTTTTGCTTGGTCATTTAATATAAACGTACTAGAATGATAACTCATATGAGAGTTATGTGAGCGCTCACTGCCGGTAGAATCTTGCGGCACAGTGTTCAACTACAGTTAAACAGATAATAGTACTGTCTATTTTCTCAAACGTCTTCCTGTCCTTGCAGCGTTCGTAGCGGCTAATAGTCCAATTACTTGGTCTTTAGTGTCTGATATCGAGCATATTTTTTATAATGGTGGCTGTACTTTTAATCCGTTTATGTTCAGTGGCTTGGTTAATTATAAATTTAACTGTAAGAGCTGTTTACAATTTCTTCTGTTTTATAAATGTTTAGAGTGACTAAATGTTAAGAGAGATAATGAAACATTATCGTTATTTTTGCTGGACTTTGCGACATTCTTTATGGTGTAATATGCCCATATACAAAACCAGATAATCTATTCTTTCGAAACTAAAAGAATATGGATTGTCTTTACATAATATATAATTTCTTTTTCCAAAGTCTTTTGTAAATCCTTAGAAAATGAAATTGAAAAGTGGGTCCTTTGTCAAAACCTGTTGAAACTGGTGACACATGCTAAGCCAATTAAGTTCTGTCTCTGGATTACAGTCGCAAGAACTGTTATATACCAGCATGACCACTTCAAATAAGCAGATGTACGATCAGCTGATTTGTAGACAGTTGATGGATTACCAGATATTTTTGAATTTCTCATTACATTTTTAATAAAATCATTGCAATAGTACATTACACTTTCATGTCGATTCTATTTTGTTCTCGAAACCAAAACTTTATAGAGTTATTCGAATTATAGAGGCAGTTCTAAAACAGTCATTAACTTAGTTAATAAATCATTAAAATGAATATTTAATTAAATCATGAATTTCAGATTCTAGAACATCTAATAATTGAAAGTTATACACTTAATAATTTAATGTACCAATATCGGCAATTAAATATTTTAATTGTAGATAAAAATAATATAATTATTACTCATTTCACAAAATTAAAAACGTTATAAAGTTTGCGTTGTGAAAAGATTTCAAAATTTTGTTTATTTTCATTTTTCTTATGTTTTTTTTAATTTTCTAATTTTATTCATTAGGCAATGTATTTTTATGTTATGTTTTTCTCCAAATTGGTTATTGGCAATAACAAAAACCCATAAATTGATTTTAAGCCTTATTTGCAATGAATTCATAAGTATACAAAATTTTGATAGTAGTAGTTCAGATGAACAATTAACAGAAGTAAATAGGGTGTTCAAACATTATAACTTTAATTTTATTTAATTACAATTAGATTCAGTAAAGGAAAGTGTTTTTTTTAACCTAATTTCAATATATCTGTCCCATTCCACTTCTAGTGGTGTGCCGCCGCTTTTCCCCAAAAATTTAGTTATCTACAGTACTCAAAAACGTACATCACAATATAAATAATAATGTAACTATGGAAACAAAAAAGTAAACAGTCAACATAACCTAAAAATTACAGTATTCTTTGATCATATGTTTGTAAATGGCCATTTTGTCTCCAATTGATCTTTTTTTTAAATTTAATGACAGACAAATTGGAGATTAGGTAGTCGTTGATTAAATATTTTCTAGAAACGAAATGCAAAATTTAATTAGTCATAATATTAATCTAGCATTTACTATTAGAGCATTAAATAAATGTTCTAGAAACCGGATGTTAGTGTTGGAACAGGATAATTTTATTATGTTAACCTAATCTAAAATTGCAGTGAATTAGTTGTCATTCTCTGTTTTAATTAATTATACAAGTCAAAGTTCTAAATTTAATTTTTAACTTATGGAATAACAAGAACATAACTTAATTAATAACTACAAAAACTGAAAGCAAAGTATTTTTATAATTACTTGTCATATTTTTCATTTTATAATAATTTCCTTCTTATTTTAAATAACTAATGATATGTATTTGATTAATGTTTTTAATTAACAATATTTTTTTATTGATACTTTTTTTATATTGCAAGTAAAATTATTAAAAATTAGAGTATGTGATTAAAAAAAGATATGTTCTTTTTATCCTACACGTGGTTATACAGTAACTGATTTTTTGCCTACGTATTAAAAGCAAATGGCTGACAATTCAGTTGCAAAACCAGTTAACACCAAAATTAAAATTTAAAAAAATTGTATTTTTATTGTATTGTTTTCATAGAGCTTATGATTCATAAAGAGTATATTCATGATTAATTTTAGGCAAAACATTTAATTATTTTTTTTAAATATGTGCTAAAATTAAATTTTTATATGTTGTTGAATAACATATAAGAAATTATTTTTTATGATTAAGGTTTGTGTATAACACTGCAGTCATAAAAATTAGTTACCTTATCAGAATATACGAATGACAAATGAAAAAGTATTGAAAAATTAAAACGATAAGAGAAAATTTGATTTTTGTGAAAATTATTATAAAAAATGAGGTTTTTGAGCTACCAAAATAGGTCTGGCCAGTTTCTCAAAATTAGTATTAAGGACCAAAGGAAATTACTGCGGTCACGGAAATGCCAGATTGCCACGTCACCGATGATGGGTTTCCAAGATGAACATGAATCAGTTTGACATTTTGGTGTAATTACTGGAGCCAGGAAACCTTTGTAATTTGTTTTAAACAACATCTGACCTCATCCCATGTGAATTTATCATCAAGTTTGGCGTAAAAGATGACTGAGTATGGTTGTTTTGTTGTTCTTTTTGAATTTGAGGTTTATTTTATAATGTAATGATGTCTCGGATACGCCAGAAACGGATATTAATTCAACAAAGTAAAATTAATCAAAAATCACATAGTAATAAACATCTGTATTTATACAGGGACACATTCAAACTGAGTGAAGAAAACATTTGCATTGAAAAAGTATGAGAGAACAAAAATCAGCTATTTGAATTACGTAATAAACTGCAAAATAAGGATCTCTTTTTCACAGAATTTATTAATTACTACTGCAAATTCACCCTCAATCTGAAAAATTTTAAACAATTAAGCGGAGTTACTTTCTTATAAAAAAACAAGAGGATATTTGATGTTAACAGTACTGACAGGTTGTGCTATTGTCTACATAAATATAGAACTTAAGAGGGTAGGATATTTTTCAAAAATTAACTATCCATTTTTAATTCTACCAAGTTTTATTATACGGAAAAACTATGAAATTGTTATAAACCACACACACACACACACACACACACACACACACACACACACACACACACACACACACACACACACACACACACACACACACACACACACACACACACACACACACACAGCATAACTACAGTAACAGAAAATGAATTGAGAGGGGGCATTTAAACCCATCAAGTCTTCGCTTTATAAATAGCTAGCTAGCATAAAGATGCACGTAAACTATTCAAGTTTGTACGTCTTGTTTTTCTTGGTGTGCCACGCTAATGAACTTAGTGTATGTTTGTAAAGCTGGCATATTGTTTAAAATTTTTTATTTTATTATTACAATTGGCTTTTTAATTATTGTTGTTTATATATTTTTTTATTTATTTTTTTTATTTAGGTTCTAACCTTAAATATTTTGTGATCAGCTTTCAGTACTTTATTGCAAAGTTCTTTAAGTTTATAAACAGTATAAGTTTTTGATAATTTATAACAGTATTAGTTTTATACCATTTTTTAATTTAAAATATATATATATAAAGTTTACCATCTCTTAAAAAAAAGTGAACATAAGGTCAGGATCAATGCTCATTTCAAGGTTCCAGATATAGATTTTACTATGATAGTCGCTCATTTTCCTATGAAAATTCACTATAAACGTCTCGATGTATAGACAAACCAAACCACACTTAAGTGCAAAATTTCATAAATATTGGTAACTTCGTTTAGCCAAGAGTTAATTTGTAAACTCACAGACAGATAAGCAATTTTTGTTGACTCAGAAACCTGAAAATGAATGCATGTATCAAAATCTCACTATTGATTTTTTTCACAACTAAAATATTTTCTACAATACATATTCTTTATTCAGTAAATGTATTTAATTCTGTAATGTGAAAATGAGGAAACAATTTCATTTATACGTTTTGCTAGATTCAAAATTTCCAGATTCATAAAAATTCTCACATGCATATTTTTTTAATAAGCAAATTACTTGAAAACTCGCTGTTCCCACTATACGAAATATCAAAGTGTGGTGAACAAGAAAAATGCATCTTCAGATTTTATTAAATATATTTTAAATTCAAAAAAATTTTACTTATATATTTTTTTACTGTATATATATATATATTTTTTTATATTTTATATATATACTGTATATTTTTTATATAGGGCCTATTATATATCTGTCTGTGTCTCTATTTTAAAGTTAAGGTCTGATCTGCCTTTAATTCAGGATCATTATATAATGTTGACTCCAAGTTTTTTTCAACCACAATAAAAGTGATATTAAACAAAAACAAAAAGTAATTATCATAACACGTTCCAAGTCTGGGTCTTACTACGACGATGTTTTCATTACCTTATTTTCCAATGGAAATTCTTTTAAAATATAGCGATAAATGAATCAGTAATTACACACTTAAAGCCTGGTCTGGTGTATTTCCATCCTGAGCCTGCAGCAAGTTGACCTCACACAGTTCCTAAGCCGCACTTCAACAAATAATAAAACCACTATTTTTACGATCATATACGGAGATGAACAAGGTTATTCATTTATGCAATTTGGGGCTCGAACGTATGAATACATCGGTCTGGAAATGAAATGATGGAAAGCGTCGGTTCTATGAATTGCCATGCATTATTCATACGACCATCCTTGTTAGCGGACGGACTTGACTGTATATTTACAGAAGATTACTGTATCATTAAGGATGTGCTCGCTACCAATATCTGCGCAATTATAGCGTTAGTTTAACCAAAGAAATTTGACGACAGACCTGCGGACATTATAAATATTTAACGATGTTTTTGTGAATACTCGGAACAGTTGGTGAAGACGCATTACGATTTAGTAATCATTTTCTAAGGAAATCGAGTTAACATACCAAGACTAATTTTAAGGTTTGAGAAAATTGTTAACCTCATTTTTGTTTACGTTATTCACTAATTTCGTCGTTCTTTTTCGTAGAACTGTTCCTTTAATTTATTTTACCTTGGCAATATCTACTTCAACAGACCGTTTCATCAAATGCTGAAAGATTTGATGTTGAACTTTTAGTTTCAACAAGTTTACTGTTTGTTTACATACCTATTGATGTTTATAGTTCAACAGACCGTTTCATCAAGTGTGATTATAGTGAAGATGATTATTCACAATGATAAAATTAAGAGAAACAAATATCAAATCCAATAGCAGACGGAAATTTGTTCTTTTTGGTTATTTTCGAACATAAAATACATTTAATTAAAATTTAATTCACTCCCTCGTATTACATGTCTTAGCATTTGATTTTAATTTATACAAAAACTGATAATTGGTTTGAGAAAACTTTACTTTAAAGTAAATTATTAGTTAAAGTTTTTTCTTTATAGCTTTTGATCTGATTTTTTTTTTGTCAAAATATGTTCGTTTAAGGATTGAAATAGTTTATTTAAACGTCTTCAAAAAAATTAAAATCGAAACTTTGTAAACATTGCTCAAAGCTTATCACCACTCTTTAATTCTTACTTAATTATATTTACAACTTATTGTTGATTATCAATATTTTTGAAATTTTCTCATAACTCAGTGTACCCGAATGGCCTTCATCTCCACGGTGCAGTAGGCCTGTAGATTCACTTACCGCGAGGTAATTGTATCTTAAAATTACACGTTACTCTGACGTATTGATAGACCATACTGATTAATGTCGCGCTTTTATAAGTCCCCTCCAATTACTTAAACACGTTAATAAATATGATTTTAGTTGATGAGATAATAGATAATCGTAAATAAGTGAAAGTAATTTATGTTGTTGAGCTTGAACCATCGCCTTCGAGAAAATATGTAACTAACAATTAGCCAGACTTTATGAGTTCAATTACACTCCAAATTGCCAGTTACCATCAGAGTGTATCGGATAATATTTCCAGAGAGGACACGCCCTTGGTGATGGACAGGTTTTGTACAATGGACCTTATCTAAGTATCTGCAAAAATAAGTAGGTTAACATTCAGATCGATGATGAAACGAAGTATATTGACAGCTGTTACGATGAAAAAACTTGCTAAAATGTGTGTTACATAGTGTTACCCTGAAATTACAAAATAGGAATAAATTAAGTACAACAGTAACTTAAAAAAAAACTTAGTTCATTTTGAACATTTTCCCCTAATTCTTTGCGACATAAACACACAAAACATGCCTTAATATTTACACTTTGTAGATCACCGATTATCCAAATATCCAGATAATTGGAAAGAGTCTAAAAAGGGCTAAAAACATCAAAACATCAAAAACTCCATTGTATACTATCATTGTACTATGAGGATACCCTTATAGTATCACATGGGGAGTACCCTTAGGGACTCGCAATGTGATTATGTGATCATTTTGATTATGGTATTAGCAATCCCAAGGTGTCCCCAGTAACATGTAACCGTTCTTCATCTATCTGTTCTTGGATTGGATTCCTTCATTCCTAGCCAAGGTGGAACAGTATTCACCAAAGGCTGTGTGGATAAGGAGCTTACTTTAAGTATACGGAGTCATGATACCAAATGACCTTCAGATTAAAACTTTAAATCTTGTTTAAATCTTACAGTAAGTTAGCTCCTAGCTAATAAAAAAATGGAAAATGCAGTAGAAAACTGGGGAAAATGGGGTTGAACCAATAAGGTGATTTTAAATGAGACAGTGGTTTATAGATCTATAAACTATGGGAAGAGTAAAAGCGCAAACTGAGAAAAGAGGAGGCGGTATCAAAATGGTTCCTATTTTAAACTAGAGGCGGAAGACCTACCAGGGATCAAGCCCTGGTTATGAGAAACAACCCATATAGGGTGATGAAAATGAATCGCACTTTAATACTGAAGGACTTTCAGCCAGTACCTTGAGCAAAGGACAACTAAGGAAAACCATTGGTCAGAGATGTATATAAACAACATAGGTACCAAGGAAAAACCGTTTGTAGTTTATACAGGTGAGGAAAAGGATAATCTATGGTTTTGTTTTGCCAGCAGAAGACAAAAGGTGTTTTGCTTCCAGGACCCTCATGACTTTCAGCAGAATGAGCTAGTCAGTGGACTCATTAAGGACACCAGTCTATTAAACTAGAATTCAAAAGACTTAGTTGTCAGGTTCTTCCAATGCCATGCTAGGCGCCACAGAACCCCATAACCTCAAAAAATAATACAACAATCTACGTCATTATTCACCAAACAGTACTAAAGTAATTACAGTCTAACTACATTTGGATCATTTAAAAGTAACATCTTGAAACTTTAAGAATTGTTTTGTTTTTTAAGAAAGTGTTTTACCTTATTTTGAAAAATATTGCCTTATACTTTTTCATTGTTTAATTGTTAAACAAATACAATACAAAATTGAAAGAGTTTAGATGTTTGTTAAAACTAAAGTTATTAATGAATTTTTTCTTTCAACACTTTCAAATATTAATTCCTTTTTTCTTAAATTACAAATTATTAGCCTGTAAGTTATGTATCTGTTATGTATAGCCTACGTTATGTGCGTAAAGAAATACACTATTTCCTGTGAATAGTAAATTCTTTTATTTAAGTTGTGTTAACTACATTTATTATATAAACTACATAAGAAAATTTTCTATTATAAAGTTTGTATTACTACCTACGTTAAGTGTTACGAAAACATAGTTTTGAATTCAATCTTTTGCTCATCTATTTTTGCTCATCTATTCAACTTTGCAGCGTGTACAGAAACATAAAGCTTCAATTTTTGTGTCGTTTTTATGGATTTCTAACAGTTTATTACTAATATTCTCTGTAAATAATAATACTAAACAGCACAGTAATTATTACAGTTTTTATATCAAACAACACAATATAACAACATTAATACATCAAAGTAGTGGATTATATGAGACCTGTTGAAATATCCGCAGAACTTTCAATTGCATTAAAACTGCCTTACTTTCAGAAACGATATTTCCATAGTTTTATTGTTGCTGAACACAGAAGAGGACCTTGGGTATTCAGCTTTGTGGCATTTGCAGGCGTGCACACCTTGATGAATGGAAAACACTTGCCACATATAAAGGTCGCTCTCCATCTCACTCTAATAATTTGCATCTACCTTACTGGGTAATGTGTTTAATTAAATTGTCAATAATTCCGCATAAAACCTTTATTTATCCAGTACAGTAGTTAGCTTTGGCAGTAATAATTTAGAAAATGTATTTCTGTTATGTCTTTACGCTAGGAATATGCCGGTATACAGTCTGTTTTACTGTAAAATATTACCTCAACGAAAGGCCACTGAAAATTATCTTGACAATAATCTGTCATATGTTATCCAGTATGTATGGATTCAGACGGACATAACATAGAATCAGTGAAGGTTTTTCAGATCTGTCACGGTAGAGAACGTAGTTAATTAAGCACTGAGTTAAGAAAATTGAAAATGCACGCCTAAGAAAAGAGAATAAGGGAAAACAAAAGAACATAAGTACAGTAGAAGTAACATTCTCATTATAATTTAGGTTGGCTTGAAAAAAACGTTGCTAAATAAAAAAACTCCTTAGTTATGTGCTGTAATTTGTAAAAATACTTGAACGATTAGCTCACTTATTACGGAATTCAAGAAAAATTAAGCTCTTTGCGTTCTGAGATAAGCCCTTCGTGTGTGTGTATAAGATGAACTTAGTGACAATTTTAAAAGTACCTTATAAAATCAAAAAACCAAAGATCATTATAAATTCGCACGCTCATCCGTCTGTCTGTCGTAACGAACTTTACACTCGTAAACGACGTGATCGATCACAATAAAATTATAGAACATGGTCTTTGTAGCGTTCCGTACTCACAAAAGATGTATCAGCAGTTAAGAGCTGAAATATTGAAGATATTTTTTTTTATTTATCTAGTTTTTTCACGTAAAGATTTCATATGGAACTACCAGAATTTTTCAAAACCTGAAGTTTTTTACCTCTCTAATTTCGACTGCATTTTGAAAAACTCACCAACGTCAATTCCTAAGCGCTCAACGTATAAAAGCAAAATTAAGTAGAATACTACTCAACAGTATTTTTTGTCGTCAAATACGTTTCAAAAAAGCATTTAAATCGTAAGCTACAAGCTGTACAGTCCGCGTTGCAGTTGTGCAGGAGAAGCTGCATATACGAATATAAATGGACTAGAAGTACAGCCATCATTATAAAAAGTGTGTCCCTTAATAGCTGCTGAAGTCAAAGTAATTGCCGCTACGAACCTGGCAAGGAGGAAGCAGAAAAGTGGAAACGTTTAAAGAAATAGGCAGTATTATTTTCTATTTAACTGAAGACTTTGCCACAAGAAACCACCAGCACCGAGCGCTCACATAGCTTCTAGTTCGTTTATATTAAATGATTATATGCTCAAACATAAATATAAGTTTATATTTGAAATAAGGCGCCTACGGATTTTCCTTTAAAAGCATGTATAAGCAATTTATTATGTTAAATAAATCTTTATGTGCAAAATAATTACTTGACAAAGTTCACTAATATAACTAATAATAACAAAATCTCAGTATCTCCTATGTTAAAATATAACGATAAAATGTTAAAAATCTTCATGGCTGGAAAAATATTGGTTAAAAATTATTCAGTCTGAATTTATTCAATGTTTTCTTATTCAAACGTTGGATTGGCTCTATTAAAGTTCTGAAAACCTATTTTAATCAAACACGTAAATACACGAAACTCGTTTTCCCTGTAAAGATATGTTTTTCCCGCGCTTCATGACGTATGTAGCACGGATATTTCGCAACGCTTGGATATGTAACGGCGTGCTAAATATTTAAGCAAAGACATTATAAAACACACAAAGACAGATACAAAGCACGAAGTCTGAATTGGCGAGTTTTGTTTGACCGCTGCCTTCGGGCACTGTTTTCTCTCTAAACATTCCCGCCCCTGAAATAAACGTGTTAATGATGTGTAATTTTTAGCGTTATAATGTTGGCAGATGGAACTAGTCACGTATTTCTAGGGGCGCTGTCAGTCATACCAACACTTGGGCAAGTGTGATTGAAAGCCTTCAGATTTACAAATTGCCGTGTTGTACGATTCAACGGTTAGATTCATAAATTTTGTTGAATAACGCTTTTATTATATTTAATGTGTAACGTATGTATATTTTATATGTTATGCAAACTTATTTTTTATTAAATAATTGTTTCAATAAGTAAATTAGAACGTTATAGTACTATGCCTACTTAGTATTGTGAAAATTTAAGTATTTAGTATTTATAATATCTACTGATCATAAATTTATTTATTTCAATACTAACAATTAAAAAAATTAAGGCAAAAATACATAAAAATACACCAGAAAGTGTTTTGAATCCGACGAATCGACCCCCAGGCAGTGATGGTCACCCCATGCCGGATATTATACTTTAAATCTAAAAATATTAAGCGAGCAATCTTTGTATGCACACAATCTGTATGTCCTTCTTTCCCACCGAAACGATTTTAACAAAAGCATAGCTTCTGTCGGTAATCCCTCGAGTTCCACGCGTGTACTTTTTTTACTCTGCAAACGTACTGTATACTTCAGTCAAGTAAAATTAAGAAACAACTAAGTTTAATGCGACACTGATAAATCTTTTAAGATACAGAAAAACGCATCAAATGTAGTTCGAATATATTGCCTATTACATACGAGGAAATAAAGCCTCGTTGTATTTCCTAACAAGTTTTTGTCTTTTTCTAAAGATAACGAAATTATTTAGGAAAACAGTGTAGCGTAGTCATTTTACGAGAGTGGTCTGAAACGTTTCCGACCTAACAAAGATAAAAGACATTTTTTCAGAAAATTTTGTTTAATTTTTCAACATAGTCACCTTGTACCTCTACACACTTCTCTCAGCGATGCTCCCATCTCTGTAACCCGTCCAAATTGTACTCGGCGTTTTTCTCTGCAAAATAATTGTTCACGAAGGTGATTGCCTCTTCATTTGACGAAAATCTCTGTCCTCCGATCGCAATTTTTAGATGAGAGAACAAAAAGAAGTCGCTTGGGGCTAGATCTGGTGAGTAAGGCGGATGATCAAGCAGTTCAAACCGTAATTCGTGGATTTTCGCCATGGCAACCGCTGAGATGTGAGACGGTGCGTTGTGTTGGTGAATTTTCTGCAAATGGTGCAGGATTTTCTTTTTCTGCAAATGTGGCCGTTTTTTGCAAGTTCTGACTTCAGCTTATCAAGTAATGATGCGTAGAATGGTCCTGTAATGGTTTTTCCTTTTTGAAGATAACTCCATGACTATCCCAAAAAACAGTCGCCATCACTTTCCCAGCCGAAAAAACAGTTTTTGCTTTTTTTGGAGCCGGTTCCCCCTTTGCAGTCCACTGTTTGGACTCTATTTTTGTTTCGGGCGTATAATGGTGTATCCAAGTTTCATCTACAGTAATTAATCGGCGCCAAAACTGGGATTTATTGCGCCTAAACTGCGCCAACAGAGATTTGGAAATGTTCATTCGAACACGTTTTTGGTCTAACGTGAGCAAACGCGGCACCCAACGCGCGGACAGCCTTCTCATGTCTAAATGTTGATTTAATATGTGACAAACACGTTCTTTTGACATGTTCACAACGTCTGCTATCTCTCTCACTTTAATTCAGCGGTCATCTAGTACTATTTGGTGAACTTTGGCGATGTTTTCGTCAGTAGTTGCAGTTTTTGGATGTCCCGAACGTTCATCGTCTCCCAAGCTCTTACGGCCACGTTTAAATTTAGCTGCCCAAAATTTCACTGTGGTAAATGATGGTGCAGAGTCCCCATACACAGAATCCAACTCATCTTTGATTTGCGTAGGCGTATTGCCTTTCAAAAACAAATATTTAATGACAGCTCGATACCCGATTTTGTCCATTTTCATAAAAGTACTCACATCAACTCACTCAAACGACTGTTACATAACAACTGCACGTCCAAAATGGCTGAAACTTTGGTGAGTAACTGTCAACAGATGAACAACGAAATTCGAGTGCTGCCACCGACGAGTGCTGCTATCTTCATGTTGAGGTCGGACACTTATCAGACCACCCTCGTATATTTGAGATATTTCACGGTTTACTAACAGCAGAAAATTTACAGTTTGAATAAAAACTCTATCAGTGGGGCAACTTGGATACGTTAAATCGTCAGCTGATGTTAATTGTAACGAACCAATGAAATGGACAGGAATGTCAGTTATTATTATTATTATTTAACGATACCGAAATTTCAATTAGGCTTATACACAAATATGTCTAATCAACTCAGGGTAGCGTGCCATAAATCATCAAAAACTGAACTCACATTAAAGAAAACACCAACAGCCATTTTCATTTACAGTTCATATAAAATTAAATATCTTCTTCATATTATTATTGTAACTATCATTTAAGCTACGATACTTTCATATCAAACATAAAGAAAATAATGAAATCCATATGTGATCAATCTATAGGAAAACTAAAGAAGAACTAATGTTGTGTAGAGAAATAAGAACAAAAAGGAACAAACTCCAGAATGAATTTTCATTATTCTTATCTAGACGTTTAAAGAGAGAATTTAACAATTTGAAGAAGGTATTAACTAAGCGATTACTTGGTGAATTAAGTCAACGACGATGCAGAATTACTGAAACGTATTATAACAGGTGACGAAACATGGGTTTACGGATATG
>CM040184.1:31637406-31639906 GCA_022606455.1 Callitettix versicolor
GATGCGGTCGTTGCTACTACCAAACTGCAGAGAGCTGTAGACAAAGTAATTGAATGGACTAAATGTTGGCGCATTAAAATAAATGAAGGAAAATCTACCTATATTCATTTTACAAATAAAAAGTTAGTACCAATACCCTTGACAATAAACGCCAAAACATTGTCTCCTGGGAATACAGCCAAGTATCTTGGCATGACACTTGATACAAAGCTGAAGTGGAAGGAGCATGTAAAGAAAATATATTGCATCAGATATATTTAACTAGATATATAGTAGTTGATTATAATTTAAATATTTATAATTGAACTTTTTATATAGATAATTTAAAATAAATAAATAATATATGTAAAAACAGATATCAGTAGCTAGTTTTGAACTCAAGTCACTTATTTTTCATAAGCAGAAGAAATCATGGAATTCTATCAGGAATGCATGTAGAAACAGTCAGCTCACTGGTAATCTTAAATTCACTACACGAATACTAATATTTTAAATGCGGCAAGCGTGAAATGTTTTACTTGTTATTCGTGCCATCGTGTGTTTGTATTTTTCATCATACAAAAAATTGCTAGGCCCCCTCAAACACGTGTTCACTTAAAAAAAGTTCTATTGGTAATCATTCATCCAGTAAGCAGACAAGACGGACATGAAACTAACAAATAGTTAACACTGTTAACATAAGTAATGGTGCATAGGTTATTGCATACCGTTCACTTACCGCGGCAATTATCAGTTAGCTATCAGAATGCCAGGGTCATAACGCGGCTAAACTATGTTACCCTAGAGTCGTACTAATTATAACTCCATCCGCAATAACAATTATACTAAGTATGTGTTTGCAAACAGTTGTAGCATGTAATTTATTAACAATTATTTAGTAGTGCTCCAGGTACAGACACCGGCTGTAACTGTATTAGCGCGACTTGTTTCGAGATAAATATTTTAAAAAATAACTGAATAGAGTTAAACAAGAATTGCTAGACGTAACAGTTGTTAGCTAATTTTTATTAGGAATTATTAGTGAATTATTTTACCAGTTATTAATGAATTTTTATTAACAGTTATTAGTGAATTTTCATTAACAGTTATTAACAAATTTTCATCAACACCTAGAGAATTTTTTTAACAGTTATTAACGAATTTTTATTAACAGTTATTTTTTATTAAGAGTTGTTAGTGATTTTTTATTAACAGTTATTAACGAATTTTTATTGACAGTTATTAACCAATTTTTATTAAGAGTTATTAGCAAATTTTTATTAAGAGTTATTAGTGTTTTTTTATTAATAAGTTATTAACTAATTTTATTAAGAGATATTAACGAATTTTTACTAACAGTTATTAACAAATTTTTGTTAACAGTTATTAACGAATTTGTATTAACAGCTAGCGAATTTTTATTAATACTAATTAGTGAATTTGTATTGGAAAATTGAGCTAATGGAGCGGCCATCATGGTAAAGCACAAACCCGGAGTCTTGAAATGTGTAGTTCTATGACAGTGATTTCCGCAAATTTAGTCTGACATTAGTCCAAATTTAGTCCAAAACTTGGCAAAAAATTCGGTTTTGGTAATAGCTATAAATATTTCGTTAACTAGTAGAATCCTATCAACAGTTAAAATATTGTGGCTTTTTAAATTAAAAAATAATATATCCGTTTTGTCTTAAATATTTAAAAAAATATAATTTCATCAAAGTAAATAGCGTTAAAGACTGCATAAATTAGAATTCTGTATCAAAATCCGCTGAAATTAGGAAATTAAGTTTTAAATTTGGAAAATTAATTTTTAATGCGCTTATGGTCAATCTTAGTATTTAATGCAATTTTAGAATTTAAAAATGCTAAATTACAGTCCTACGCAGTTTTTAATGTTGTTTATGGGGGGGGGACAAAGTTTCTAAATGACTAAAATGACTGAAAGATAAAACATTACTTTATCACTACATCCCTGAAGTTTCCCTGACGTGATGGAAGCGAATTTCCAAAAGTATTTTCTATATTCTAACTTTCTTCCTAATTCTGATTTCACCATCATAATCACCATTAAAGTCTTCATATACTAAAACTTTAAACTTTAGCGCTTAAGCACTAAACAACTTTTGTTAATATAAAAGGATTTGTAAAGTCAAAATCGACTTCAAAATAGTTTTTAACACCGATTACAATAGTGAAATCAGATTTGCAAATATACTTAAAATGATACAGTAATTAATTTTTTAAAATGTGAAAAAGTTAACACAGGCAAGAGCTCGTACACACTTCTTGTACCTTTCATAAATTTGTTGGAAACACTCCTAAAAGCCATTTTTGAAAATTGTGTTAACAGCTCAGTCGCATTTTCCACCACCTCTTATGAATCAGAAAACAAAATTCCTTCAATGTCATTTTTAGTTGTGGAAACAGGTAAAATTTTGGTGGTAAAAAACACGGTGCTTCCTTTACACTACCAAACTAAACGTCAGTCTGCTGAATGGAAATCAAAAACATCATTAAGAAA